>JACWBX010003058.1:18772-93146 GCA_014622435.1 Polypedilum pembai
AGGACGGTTGAGATGAAGAAGAAGAAAGAGGGCAAAATTAGTTCCAGATTTCATAACGAAAAATTCTTCTTTTTCTTTTTCATCATCATGCTTGCCCTAAATCATTTTCAGCCATATCGAACTGAACCCGTGTATTTTTTAATTAAACGCACATAGACTTCCTTTACGCTCTATTTATTTACTTCAAGAATCTTTCTCTTCTCTAGAGGAAAAGAATTTTTATTTTTAAAGAAATGAAATTTCTGAGCGTGCCGGCATAGTGCGTTGATTTATTTCCTTTACGTAGCAAAATATTAATGTGTACAATGTTGCATGGATTTGTTTCCCAAACAACAACAGAAAGAATGAAAATTTTCGCTTCATTTGGCATCGAAAATATTTCTTACTCACTGCCTTTTACACAGTACTTTTCCTCAACAAAAATTCGAAATAAAAGGATTCACAACATTTTATCCAATAAATTATAATTTTTGCTTTCGTTTCCCTTTTTTTTTCTTTTTTGACTTTTACCCCCGATGAGGGACTTATATCGTACCTGATATCAAAAATTTATATGAAAATTTCTCAAGTCAGAGCACATTCGTGCGAGAGTAAGAAAGGCCAAATGAAATTGAAAAAAGGATTGCAAAAGAAACCGCAAGAAGGGAAAATGCGCTATAAATCAACTGAAAGTTATTTATTTTCACTGGTAAATGTGAAATTAGTGTGTGAGAAGCGGCATCATCTAATGAAAGCCGAGTTAAGGGAATTTCCGATTGATTACTCTATTTGTATCTGCACATTCATTTGATTTCACCCCACCATTTACAGCATCTTATGAAAAGAAATAAAGGAAACATTTCCCTTCAATAACCATTATAAAAATAAGAACATCGCAGAGAAAAGAGAATTTTTTCATAAAAATATTATATTAAATGAAAATTTATGGTTATTTCAATTGCTGTGATTCTTTCATCAGTTTTCGGATCATAATCGATTTCTTCCTTTTGTTACTCATTAAAGCTCAATACTCCTCTTCATAATTATTTTCTGATGATTTTTAGTCCAAATAAAGGCAATAGCATTTGCTGAAATCATTATTAACTTGTTGTATGCCATTTGTGACCTGAATTTGTAAGTAGATTCATTTACTCTCTTCATTCTTTTGTTGCGCACTTTACTACTAACAGAAAGAGCAAGACGAGGATTTTCACTTGAGAGTGAGGTCACCCGCACATACACACACTCTATACTATACTTTGTCATGAGATAAAATTTATGACTTTTCGTTTATTCTTCTTCCATTTCCTTCTTTCTTTTTTCTTCTTTTTTCTCTATTTCTACTGCTGCTGCTCCTGATTTGTCCGCATTGTGTGAAATTGAAGGAAGTTAATTAACTTTATTCATTCAAAAAACTTTTCTCTCTCTCTCTCTCTTGCTTTGCTATAACAAGCATGAAATATATTTCCTATTATTAATCCAATATTAATTTGAAGCATGTTTTCTGCATTCTCTACTCAACCTGTAAATTCTTTCTTTTCCCCTCATTGCATAGTATAAGTGTATGTGCGAATATTTACCTACCAAGCAACCAACTTTATTCCATATTCAGAAAGTGACACTGACTCATGAGATATATTTTATATAACAGCAGCAGCAGCAACAGCAAGAGAAGGGAAGAAAAAGTTTTCTGGCAAAGCAAGCAAACGACATGAAATGAATTTTAATAATGTGCTTTTGTTTTATTAGTCATAGATTTTAGTTTTGTGTAAATTGTGTTGCTTATTCGTATATTATAGAAAACTTTTCGCATTAATTATCAATTTTTGAGTTTAGTTTGATGTTGACATTTATATGAGATGATATTTCTTTCTTAATTTGTTGCCAACTTTGTTGTTCTATAAATAAATTAAACAATACTTTAATTTATCGATTAATAAATCCTTTTGATTATTTAACTCTTTAACTCTTGAACAAAATCAATTTACAGCAAATAATCTTGTAAATATTTGCATAATTGTCATAATCTTCATCTAAACAGTTTTCTTAGTCAACTTCATTAACAATGTTTATCTTGAGATTAGCTGAGAAAATACCAAAAAGTCTCTTCACCAACATCACAATTTCCTCAAATCTTAAGCACACATACACATAAAATTCAATAAAAAATCGATAATCAATTCATTAATTATTGTACTCAAGAGCGAAGCAAATTTTCTCTCTTCTTCTTTTGCTAATCAAATAAGAGCTTAAATTCTCATGATAATTATTCGAGCGAGAAAGCTTTCTTGAGCACGATTTGACAATTAATTAATTTACCCCATATTTAACTTTGATAGTTAAAATACAAATAAAGTTTAAAACTAAAAAGAAGGGAAGGGAAATTTTGAATTAAAGCAAACAAGGAACTATAAAGTAGTTCTTCTCTTGAGAGTTTTTCAGCAAGGTAAGTCGAGTTGTTAAGTTTGTTTGTTTGTCGAACGGCACAATAACTTTTTAAAATGATGATATTCTTAACTATAAATTATCGAACAAACAAATTTGCATGCAAAATATTTGTCTTTCACTCCCTTAAATAATTTTCTTTCTTTTTGTGCCTTAAACTGCTTACTTTACTGCTTTATTTCAAGTATGCATGAAAAGAGAAATTTTCATTATTGAATCATTGTTGGTGGAGCAAGACTTAAAGGTAGTAAGTAGTGTTGTATGTAAACACACACAAAATATTACATTAAAAGTTGAAAAGTTTTTTCTCCTACTCCTTTTAACTAGTGTTTGTTGCTTCAATATACATATACATACATAGTTGAAAATTGTTTATGAAGGAGGTTCGCTTTGCACAATTGAATATAGTCATGAGACCGTAAAATATCTCAAAAGTACTAAAAGGAACTTTACTTTTACTCATATAAAAGCTATGTTGATTTATTAAGGATCTTGCAAATTTGTTAGCAACAGAGTGAGTTTCTACGCTGCCATAGTGCTATAAAATATAATTTCTATGTGTCGTCTTATCTCTATGCTATTTTGGTTACTCATACGATGAGATTAAATCATGGGGAGTAATTATACACGATGTTACACACATGGAATATAAAAGTTTAGCTTCTCCATCCATATTTTGTGAACTTTCATGCTCCTATGTTACAGTGTGTGTTTTAAGGGGATCAGCCATGTTAGTTTGTCGTACGTGAAAGCGTTTCACATCGAGAAGAGTTAATATTTTTGCTCTTTGAAGTGAAAGTTCAGAAAAGGGATTTTCCAAGTTGAGGTTCAAATATTTTCCTATGTAATTAGAGCAAGAATTAATTAGATGAGAAATATGCACACATGTAGAAATTTTAAAAAACTTAAAATGAATGTGGGTCAAACTTAAGAAAAAATTTCAATTCAACAGCTTTCTGTTGAAGCAAGAAAGATATTTAGGCACATATGGATGGTTAATATAATAGATGAAGGCAGAATTTCAAACTTATCCAATTTATATAGAAAGAAAGTTTTCCTCTCGACTTCACATTCTGCAGTTATTTCATTTCATTCTGATGAACATTCAATTACACAAATTCAAGAAAAAGAAAAAATTTCTCTTGTCCAAAGAAACAAAAATTCATTTCATGTCTATCTGCTATTTTTCTCCACCAATACCATTCACTCTATTTTATTCCCTTTATCTACTTGCTTCTCAAGGAAGATGAAAGAAAGCAAAAAGGATCAAAAATTGTATTAAGAATGTGGAGAAAGAAAGAATTTTCGTTGAAATTTAATCAAAGAGAAGAGCTCTCAGTGCTTTTTCTAAGAGAGCTTATGCTATTTTCTTGAACCAATGTAAAGAGTAAGCAAGAGCCTAAGGATAAATAAATGAAGCATTGGCATCAGACGAAAAATTTCGTTAGTGAACATCTGCAAAATATTCGCCCCGAAAAAGAAATTGAACGAAAGAAAAATGTAATTTATTTATTCTTCTACGACCACTATAAGTATATTTATAAGAAAAAGAAAGAGAAAATCTGATTATCGACAAGCGTGTATTCTGGTCTTTTTCCGACAATTACAATTTTATTGAACAGAAGTGTTGAATTGAAATTTTCCGATCATCTGAAAAAATTGTTCTGCTCATGAAATAAATATTTTCTCTAATTCTAAAGGAAAGAATTTTTCATCACGAGATGGGTTTTTGCTTTCACCCACAATTCATCCACACGCCAGAACATTGCGGAAAGGGAGAAAAAAAAGATGAAATATCGACCGTTTCGAAATCGGAAGGCAAAAAAGATATTTTATTTTTAAATAACTCAACTAGACATTTACAAATGAGTCACATTACTGTGAAACATATGCTTTTGCAGACCAAAAACTTGCTTCTCTTATATACACACACATTACAGAAAAAATTCATATAATATGAACAGCAAAAAACTCTACATACTCTAATGCTGAAGAGCGCAAAAAGGGCGAACAAGCGAGAGTGAAAGATGAATGCAAAAGATAGAAGAAGAGAAAAATTTCATCAATCTATAATCAGGCATTTGAAAAATGAGTAAAAAATATTGCATTGTATTTTTCATTTATCTCATATACAACTGTATTTTGCCCATTCTTGTTTATGAATGTTTATAAATAAATAATCTTTGGAAATTTCATTAAAGTGAAAAAAATTCTTTTCAAGATGGAATCAAAATTCTTCAAAATGAGTGTTAATATTCGTTATCAAATGTAAAGCCTTTTGAATTTATTGAAAAGTTAAAAGAAAAGCAATCTAAAGAAAGTTCAAGCAAAAGAGTAAATAAACAAATGCTTGTTTAATGAAAAGGCTTTATGTGAATGTTTATTTATAAGCAGATAAAAGGATTTTAAAGAGAATTAATTAAAAATGTGGAAAAATGTTTGTTAAATTTTCCTCTTATTTCAAGAAATTTCTCTTGATGAAATCTTGTGACATTTTTCATAAAAACAGAAATTCAAAATGTGGGTGATAAGTCGTTTGTAAGGAAGTAGAAAAAACCGCCTTCAGAGACGCCCAAAAATGGTACTGAAAAAATGTACATAAATTTACAAATGTGTAGATGTCATCAATTATTCCGCACCTCATACACATACATGAAAATGCAATAAAATTGTACAAAATGCGATAAACATGTCACTCATATATAATATTAAATGTCTTTGAGAAAAAGGGTGATGAAAAATTGCACAAATTTGATGAAGAATTTTCGAGATTTTGACAAAAAAAAATCAGCTTTCTCCCCTTATGCAAAAGTATTTTGCTGCTGTTGTCAATCGATGCCAAGCTATATAACGCCGCATTATTCTTTTCTTATCAATCCTACGATTTTTATCTCCTCATTTTCCTTTCTTATTTCCTCTCTACTCTGCTTGTACTGAGTTCAATAACCATTTTTTATATTAAGCACATAGGAAATAAAAAGGAAGACGAGAAAGAAATATTTCGTACAATATAGAAAGCATATTTAGCTATTTATTTTTAGCTCCCTCTTTCTGTTGATATTACTACACCATTATTGAGAAAGACACACATATACATGTGATGGTAAAGAAAAAATTTCCATATTAAAATTGATATGATATGAATATGCATCCTGTTCATAAGCATGCTATTTGCTCAACTTTTTTCTTTCTTGCCAATGTCGAGAAATGAAGAAAATTTTCCCTTTATCGTTTATTGGTCTACGTCTTTGTGATATTATAAATAAGAGGAGAAATTTTCGCTATTAAGCAACTTTTTATCCTTATTTTGTCTACTTTCTATGATCAATATTTAAAGTTTAATGGCTTAAAGAGTATGATAAGAATTTTTTATGGTTATTTTGAATGTTATGAAATTATGTTTAATACGATAACGAAAAGAACTTTAAATAATATTCTAGTTTGGAATTTATATAGCTTAGAAATTATCCTATCAAAAAAGTCTTGACACTGCAGTAGTATTTCTATTTACGATCTATTTATTCAAAGCCATAATCCTCACTCTGTATATTTTTTGATATTCGAAAATATAACACAAGCCTTCAAGAAATTTTCTAGAATAGTTTATTTTATGCATGGAGCCTCGATAATAAATTTTGATTTTAGGAAATTTCTTTAAAGCCTTTTTCTTGTGGTAGCAGTATAAACAAAAGGAAAAATGAATCGATATTTTTGTGCGTAAACAAATATATGTCTTGGGATCCATAAATATTTGAACAAGTTTCCAATATGATGGAATTTATAATAAGAAAGAGAAAATTGGAAAAAGAAGAGAGACAGAGCAAGTACATCCTTGACTCATAAGTGAAGTATACGCATACACACGCACGCACTCTTATAACTTTAATGAGATTTTGATGATCCCCTTCTTTCTCTTACTTGCGTATACATATGATATGAAGAAAAATCTTGTTTATGCCCTCGCAAAAAAGAGAGAGAGAGAAAGAAGCAAATATTCTTAATAAAATATTTTATAAGATAAAACTTTAATACAGGGAACGAGCATGTGAGGCATAAAGAGTGCTGAGAGTACGATTACATTCTTCTTATTTTCCAACTCCTTATACTTTCAAGAGTATGTATACTCGACGATGATGTTTCGAGGGCGTTGTAGAATAAAATATTTATGATTGAAATGTCAGTTAGTTTCTCCATAGAGAATTTTGAGCGAAGGTAAGGCTGTACAGGATATAAAAATTCTCTTGTTTTCTTTTTCTTGTCGCCATTCAGAGTTAAGAGCCATTTTAAAGTGTATAAAAATAAAATTCAAACAAAAATTTCAGTTCATTACTTTAATTGAAGAGATAAATTTTTCAAAAGCTTTCAGCTCACAACGACATTGCAAATGAGTCGAGATTATACTACTGAGAGAGATCTATCGGCATTAAGCAGTAGAAATGAATTTAGCTTGATTGAAACTTGACAATTTTCGTATAAATTACGCAAGGATTTTCTCGCACCAGATTTTCAGCACCAAAGCCATACTCATTAATTTCGTAGATTACTCTCTCTCTCTCTGCGTCTGAGGGGGGCTGAGATAACATCCATACACAATGATTGCGGAAATAAATTTTTATTTGTGATTTTGATATACAAAACACGCATAGAGCGCCAACAATCTTTCTTTCTCTCTGTCTCTGCTTCCTATTCAATGCCATTAAAATTTCTGTTGTAAATGAAGAGATATAGGAATTAGTTACATAACGTCAGATTAATGATACAACTTTTTCCTCTTTATGGCAGTCAAGATAATGCTCTCACACATATATATACATGCACTAAATGAGGATTTCTTTGGCTTCTCTTTCTCGCTCATTTGATGGAATAAAGAAGAATTGTTGTACGAATTGAAAACATTAATAAGACATAAACAATCATTAATCCTTACAAAATAGATATCTCGAGGTTTTTGGCTTCCATTTGCTTTCACTCGTAAACAAAGCTTAACTTCCACTCTGTTCTTATCATTCATACATGTGCATGTGTTTTCTCTTTTTTTTTTTTTTTTTTGATGGGGAGAAAGGGAGAATGATGTAATTGACTTTTCTCCTCTCATTCTGCTATGTGGTGGTTTCAATAGAAAATGACTAAGCAGTAATTTTTATAATGAACTCCTTCAACTTTGTTATGAACATGAAGAGGAAAAAATTGTGCAATTAGATGAACGTCAGATTAACAATGATCCTTCAATATCAATAAAAATTATTTTCCTCTCTCGGTCTCTATCTTTATATATAAGTAATTGAAAGCAGAAGGTTTCTACTTTCCGAGTTTCAAGAGGAGCTTCAAGAAATAAGAAATAAGCGGTAGAAGATTATGAGAAAAACTTTTTTAATATTGTAAATTTTTATATTTGAGAAATCAGCAAATAGCATTAAAATAAGAAGTAGCATAAAAATATGTAGGTAAGGTTTTGGTTTGATGATTGGATCAATGCGCATTTGAAAAAGAAAAACATTAATTTTAAGTTGTTTGAAATAAATTGAGCAGTATTGACATCAATCATCTGTCCAAAAGAAAAATATTTTCCCTACTTTTCAAAGTTACCAAGTAAAAATTTTCTCTCTTCTGTATATTTGTACAAATATTCACAGTGGTTGAATTTCCTTCATTTAAATAGATATAATAACAATAAAGAAATAAAAATGTTGAAAAGAATGTTTGAAATACTCTTTGGTTAAAACTTTTTTAATAACTCAAACTAGACGAAATGTGGAAATACAGTTTGCAAATTCAGTCACTTTAATAGAGCAGGTGCTGGAGATGATATTAAAAGATAAAGGACGGAATATTCAAATCATTTCCCTCTGTTGTATGCCAACAAAAAAGAAAACAAGCAGCCGCATTTATATGAAAATTCATTTTCATTTTTAAAAAAGTTTATTTCTTTTTCCTATCATAATAATCTCATTGCTACTTGCTAACTTGTGCTTCTATCATGAAAAAGGAGTTGGAAAGAATGATAAAGAGAAAAAAGTAAAGTTTTGCTTTGCATTTATTAAATTTTCCAGCTTTTTTTGTTTAAATTCAATTTCATTGTGACTTTACAAAGTAACTTTTTCGCAAACAAGTTGATTTAAATGCGCTCGCTGTCTTTCCCTCATTTACTGCCAGAGAAAATTGCTGAAAGTCATTTAAAGAAATTATTTAAATTGAGCAATTTTCACAAATTTCAATCTTTTTCTTCTTTCATTCCACTCAAAGACATTTTCTTTTCTCTTCGCAATGCACTCAAAAAGCGCAAAGTTTCATCATATAAGAGTGAGAATGTCATCGACTTGCATTGCACTAAGAAAAGTAATTTAATTTTAATTTTGATTAAAAAACTTAGCAAACTCACTTATCCGCTCATACATGTAGAGTGATGGTGGTGGGGAAATGAAGTAAATTGCAATAAGTGCATAAAAGAACTACACGAGATATCAAAAAAAAGTGTCGAGTGAGCGAATGAAAGAGATAGAGAAAGAGAAATTAATAACAGAGAGAAAATAATTGACTGCATATGGTTGCGATGTCTTCTCGCTTGCTCGTTATCAGGTAATGATCGAGGAAATTAAGATTTTAATCGAAAAATACAGCAAGTGTGCAATGTGCACATATATAGACAGTTATTGAATATGTGTGACATCTTCTGCAGTTGATTATAATGATGAAGAGAAGATGAAAGAGAAAAATACACAGCAGAGACTAAATATGATGTGCAACAAGTTAATCTGAAAGAAGATTTATTAGTATTAGGGAGAATTTATTCTCTCACGGGATTTTTCCTCTTTTTCTTAAGTTATTTCTTTCTTTCATGTTACTTACATATTTTTTTGATCAAGAAACTAAGGTGAATGAAACAAGTTAATGAAATTTTCGTCTTCATAATTTAATAACAACAATGAACTTTTTTAGTAAACTTTACTATAAACTATAAAATGACTTTAGTATAGTTTCTAGTTTTACAAACCCAATCATTATTGAAGTCAGGCACACTGCATTCATTCACTTATTTAATTTTTAAAAATGACTCTTGAAATTTTCAAAAGACGAGTCAAATAGCTATTCACATTCCATTCTTTTTTTTTCTTTTATTAAATTTTCTTCCTTTCTTCACCATTCCCAAGAACATGTGTATTATATTTGTTTGCAAACAAAACCTACTTACCATCATACATTGTACAGTAGAGCGGCTTGCAACGTGATTGTGTTTTCAATTTTTTTCTCTTTTTTCGATTCTTCTTTACCATTTTTATCATCTCTAAGTGAGCTTCATAAAAAGAGATGAAGGAAGTGTGTCGAAGATGAGGAAATTTAGTGTTGAAATGATGAGAGACACATGAATCTACACATTCCTTCCCTTCGTCTAAAATTTCATTATTTCTCCTCTTTCCCTTTTAAAAAAGTGCGAACGTCGGTACTGAATCTGTTATGTAATAGACGATAATCACATTTTCATATAATTCTTCCTAATATTCTCTCTCTGTGTTACATTTTCCACTTCATATACTTCATGTATCCATCCACTTACTCACTCAACTCTATAGAAGTAGAATAATTTTCTTTTAAATTGTATAAAAAAGTGTTATTAAATACTTGACTTTGAGCATAATCATATACATTGAGTTATCTACTGTATGTACAGGTTTAAATAGAGCTTTTTTAAAATTTATGAAAAATATTTTATTATGAAATTTTTAAAAATGCGCTAAAATCTTTTTAAAAGTTTATTTCAAGCTTTGAATGTTATTTATTCTTTCTCTTTTCTCTTCTTTCAACATTCACACTAAATCCTGCTCACTTTCGCGCGTTAGAAAGAGTGTAACATACATTTATACTGTTGAATTTAAGTAAATATCAAATGAGATTGGATGAACTTTATTTCCTGCTTTCACACATCTCATAGAACATTGTTGAAAAGTGAGGTAAAATGCAAAAAAGCGAGAAGAAGAAAATTCAATTTGGCGGCAAACGAGCACGTTTAAAACTGATTAGTATCATTTTAAGCTACTTAATACCCCGTGAGTGTGTGTTTCATGTGCAAAAAAGTATGCTTCGCAATGTATATGTTGATATACACAACATTGTACTTATTTGGAGAAAAGCGAAAATAAATCGAATGGAAGAATAGAAATTCAATGAATTTTTATGCGGCATTGTGTATCTCTGTTACATATAAATGTTTAGCTGCCTCACTTTTTACTAAATTATATGAATTATATTTAATTAGTTTTTTCGTTCAATTTACTATGAGAATTTTAATGCTATTTTACATCTCAGTAAGTTTAATGACTGAAAATTTATCTTAATTTCAATGTGTGTCGCATTTACCGTTGTTTTAGAATCATTTCTTGATTAAAAACTTTGATTTGACGTTCATAGCAGCTTAATGGCTCTTCGTCTCCTTTATTTTGCTCTCTGTTATAAAGTTTTCGAATTGTTTTTCATTCGTTCTTATCATTCGAAAATGTCGCTCGTTCTTTTGAATGAATGAATGCGGGCATAAGGTTAAAACTAGACGAAAGGATGCGAAGAAGATAAGACCAAAAAAGTTGTTGCCAGCAATTTGACATAGATTTTTAAGCATTCTGTCAACTTGACGTCCTAATACATATTGTTATTGTTGATATCGTGCAAGAATCAAATTAATGACAATTCCTCAAAACAACCATTTTTCATCCACTCTTATCAGTTCTACCGAAAGTGCTTTTTGGCAACAGTTTTGTGTCAAGCTCCTTCTGTTTCTCTTTTTCTTACTCTATTTAAAGTAAAAAAGACACTTACCCAAATCTAAACACATTATGAAATGAAAAATTGAATTGTCAACGAGGCAGCATCTCACAAAAAAGGTGAAAATTGTAAAACAAAAATCTGAATAAAATACGAGAAGGCATTAAGGTGCGATTTAAAACTATTCCATCTTCTTCAGTTGTCTTTTCATCTCATTGAGATTTCTTTATTGCCTCCGTTTGTGTATGTCACTGCTGCTTTTTTGTTTTCGTTTCTTCTACTCAAAGTGATAAATGAAATGGCATTTCTTTTGCACAAAGAATGAGAGTTGATAATAAAAATGTTTTTTATTCTTGCTTTTTTTACTCATCGTTTCGCCGCTCTTCACTTTCATTCATTCCCTTCGCTGACTCTGTATGAGTTGTAAGGAAGATACATCATTTGATAGAAGAATTTCATTCATTTTCATCCTACTTATTATTATATTGTAGTGTAGTGTGTCTATTGTGATTGTTAACAAGCTCCTTCATGCTCTTCACTTCACTGGCCTCCTTCACAGGAATGAAATATGGAGATTCCAGACCTAATTTATTTCCTAATTTTCTTCTCTTTTTTATGCTCAATATGGCATATAATAATATAAAATAGGGTCAAAGTGCTATCATCATGCATTATTTTTGCTCTCTTTCTCGTTATATTTTCCTCCTTTTTGTTTATTCTTATGCTGATAACAAAATTCACGTGTCAAAATTGAAGTGAACGAAAAAATGTAAAACAGACATCAAAAGCATTTTTTATATCTTGTAATGTATCTTTTCTCATCAACATCAACATCCCTTGCAAAATATACGTAAATTTATGTCAATGTAATTTAACTCTATACATCAATAGTAGCAAGTGTGTGAAAATTCTATTAAAATGAAATTTGAGAATACTCGTTTGTAATTTCCTCAATAATAATAAAATGGCAACATGTATGTTTGCGCATATCACAATCAATAACACAGCGTATTGAATACTGAACAAAAAAAGAATGGCGCATTTTCCATCAGTAAAAATTAGTGTTCAAAGAAATGTATGTTTTGAATAGACTGAAAAAGTGAGCTCTCTACAGCAATTTTCTCACAATATCTCATTCTACTGAAATTTTTGTTTTATCACGAAATGTTGATCATACTGAAGATTTCAGCAGCGCAAATTTAATCAACAATGAACGAGAGATAGAGAGAGAAGGAAATTGCAAAGTGATGTGAATCACAATAAACAATCGTGTGTTATATGCATGCATATACATAAGTTTGTGTATGTGAAATTGAAGAAAAAAAGATAAAAAAAAAATAGCGAACATAGAAGTAAAGAGAATGCTACTACTGATGCTGCTGTTGATGTATAACAACATAGCGACGAATCTTAGATTTCAATTGCACACTTGCCAAAGCGAACTGAATTAAGGAAATTGCATTGCAAAACAACACGAGTTCCATTAAATAAAAGAAGTGGACACTTGAATTTTTCATTTATTTTTTAAATTTTGATTGTTGTTTAAAACTGCATTTTCAGAAAATTTGAAGACAACTTGATTTAAATAAAATATTCAAGTATTTACGCCTTGATGAAATGTTTCTTTCTCACACTTGCTTGTTCGTTCTTTGCTTGAAGCCATGCCATCAAAAAGGCAAGCTTCGCATATAGCACTACACTATTTTTTCTTGACTCTAATATTTCCTTTCTTTGTCGCGTTCTTATGAACATGAGTTAATGTATGTAGGAATAAAGAAGATGGGAGGTGACAAAAAGTTTACATAATCATTTTCCACTTCTATGAGACATCCGAGATCTCTTTACTTCAAATCAAAACGATGTTTATAATACTCACATTGAATGAACAACAAATTTTTATGACTTTACTAAAAAGTCATTTCTGTATTTTCTATTAATTTTATGTTTTGTACTTTTCGATTTGCTTTTATGATGAAACTTAATTCGAGTGTTTCAGTGCTCAGCATTCAATGTTTTAAAATGCTTGTATTCAACTCTAAATGTGTTTCAAAATAATAGCCCTAAATCTTTAAAATAAATTTTAGCCTTTTTTAATTTAAAGTGATTCATTTATTGTTGCTACGAGAATAATTTTTCCTTCATTATTCGATAAGAATATATTTTTTCGAACTATTCATTTTATTTCATCTATAACATTACATAAATGTGATTAGCTCAAATGAATATTATTTTGGCAACATGCAATAAAATTATCATAAGTAATGCTCCATTGTGTGTTGTTTTGAAATTCCACATTACAGATTATGGAACAAAAACAGCACTCGATAGACAATAACAATCAGAACAGTAAAAGTTTGATTATGTGTAATAAGAATGTTTGTTGTTGAATATTAATATAAACATTAATTTTTATTACAAAAGAATTATCTTCATAAGACTTAGATTTCTCTCACTACCATTAAAGAAATATTTTATTGTGGTAAAATTAAATACAAATCTTTAAAAAAGTTTAATAAAACATTTTAAAAGGAATAAATAATTATGATATGAACAGCATTAAATGATTTAAATTTTAAATTAATAAGCAAACCACAAATAAATCAAAAAATAGCTGAATGTTTTTATTTTCAAAAGAGAAATATAAATTGTTTTCTTCAACATCTCTCTACTTTCGATTTATTTATTCTAGAGTAATAAAGAAAAGATACAATGAAAATGGTAACAAAAATTATTTTAATGGTGATTGTTACATTTTTTAATTTCAGTAAGCGGTCGCTTGAAAACCAATTCATTCGCACTTAAAAAGTGATAAAAACTTTTTGGTAAAATATTTTGTTATTAATGCTTTTTTGTTCATATCATCTTGAAATAAATTTAACACATCATTCACTTCACACTATAGTTTTCACTAAGAAGAAAGCATATAAATTTTATTCATTAAGTAAGTACTTCAAAAAAATCATTATAGTTAATTATTCATGAAAAGTAAGTTATAACTTTTATGCATAGATGCATAAAATGGAATGAGCTGAGAGTGGTTAATTTGGTTCATGCATGTTTATGTTTTAATACAAAACTTTTTACTTTTCTTTGTTAACTCTTTGGTTTTTGAGGGTTTTCTTGGTTAAGCAAATTCAAATGTAAATTGAAATAGAACGTTTATATACTTGTTTCGTATACCAGCTAAAAGAATTTTGTATTCTGTTTCTAAACTTTCGGCATAGTTTTAAATTTATTTATTTGATCATTGTGGTTTTGTTTGTTGTTTCTAAAATTTAAAATATTCATTTAAAAGAAAATTATACTCATAAAAAATTTTAAATTTAAATTGTACTTTTTATAGCAACCCTAAAAGATCCATTAGTAACACAACGCTTTCAAAAAATTCAAACTATAACTGACTAAGATACGAAACAAATTTTTGTTTCGAAAGTTTTCATGCAAGTTTTATTTGCACGCAATACTTGCATTCAACGTTTCATTTTTTATATTTTACTATACCGTTATGAATTTTTTATTTTTCTACAACTTCTGTATCATTTGCCCTCTTTACAATAGCCAAACGCTTATCATCATTCCTAAGTTGCAGTTCTAATCGATCGATTTCCCATTTCTCATTTTCAGACACTGCCCAGAAGTACATCATTCCTATAGATTATAAAAGAACGAAAGAATTATTCCTTTTTTTAAATTTAGTTGAAAATAATTTTTTACCAATGTTTTTTGGCCCTTTTACACCTATTTCAAAATATGCTTCTTTAGCTAAAGAATATCATTATTAATGGTATTTATAAAAGTGATTAATTATATTTTACCGTCCGCAACATTAGGACTTCCTATGTCAAAACCTTTAACATATAAAATAATTGAAACTAGTTGCATTAGTTAAAATAAAAATTATTTTTACCAGCTTCTTTAATCGGTTCACCAAGGAGGAATTTAGCACCTTAAATTGAAAAGTAATGATGTTTTACATTAAATTAGAGTGTTTGAGAACTTTTTGCATATTATTAAAAGTTTTCTAGAACACAAAAATATTGAGTGCTGAGCACTAAAGTTTTAAATGCTTGACAGATGAACATTTTAATTTTGATCAGTAAATATAAAACCAATTAAATTTCTCTTACCTTCATGTGCTCTTAATTTCTTAAATGCTTCTCTATAATATTCTGTTTGACGTACTCTATCTAAAATAATTGATAACTGTTTTTGTTCTAGATTTTTTTCGCTAAAGTTTTGCTCACCTTTTAAAATTGATCGCATTATCATGACACTGGTCATTCCACCGATAGCGATGTAAACTGAAGCTTTCCATAAAACTCTATTTGATATCATTTTAATATTGTCTGTATTTATTCTAAAAAATTAAAATAAATTTTTGCATTTCGCTTCTACAATGAAATGTAAACAACATTTGTTTACAAAAAAAACGTGGAGTGCAACAACGTGAATTTTTCTAAAATTTATTTTATTTAGTAAAATACCGTCAATAGAAAGTTGAAAATGGGTAGAAATCGTAAAAAAAACTTGAATCATTTTGCACAACGCAAAAGAGATAACAAAGTAAGTAGTATTATTCGTAAATATGTAAATTTCATTGTTTTAAAATCTCGGCTGATACTTTTTAGAAATTTGAGCCTTATGATAAGAGAGCTGAGCCATATAAAGATATTGTTCGTGAAAATGAAGAATTTGAAACATATTACAAGCATCAGAAAGTTTGTCCAGAAGATGAATATGAGAAGTTTATTGCAGCATTGCGTGCTGATTTGCCTGTAAGTCAAATTCCGCTATTGTTTTTTCAGTAAAAAATAATAAATTCAAATTTTAGGCTACTTTTCGAATAACAGCTTTTAAAGGTGAATCTAAACGACTTTTAGAAATTGTAAAAGAGAAGTTGTTTGTTGATTATTTAAGTGGTCTCGATGATTTGAATGAGGACAAAAAAGATGAGATGAAACCGAAAAATCTTCCTTGGTATCCAAATGAACTCGCTTGGGAGTTGCAAATTTCACGTAAAAACATTCGTCGATCAGAAAAATTATTTAAACTTCATAACTTTTTAATTGCTGAAACAAAATCTGGTAGTATTTCACGTCAAGAGGCTGTTTCAATGATTCCACCTGTGAGTTTAATGTTTTATATTGTTATTATTTTTATTTAATGTATTTTTGATTTCAGTTGCTTTTGGATGTAAAGAGTCATCATAAGTGCATTGATTTATGCGCTAGTCCAGGTAGTAAAACAGCTCAAATAATTGAAGCCTTGCACTCTGATTCATCTGGCAAAATACCAAAAGGTTACGTTATTGCTAATGATATCGACAATAAGCGGTGCTATATGCTTGTGCACCAGGCAAAACGTTTAAATTCTCCATGTTGTCTCATTACAAATACTGATGCTGGACGATTTCCAAATCTGTATAACAATGAAAATAAAATCATTAAATTTGATCGTATACTTGCTGATGTCCCCTGTTCTGGAGATGGTACTATGCGAAAAAATCCTGATATTTGGCTCAAGTGGAAAGTTGGAAATGGTATAGGTGAGTAGGGTTTTTTGGTTTGAGCAATGTTGAATGGAGTTTTTGGCCAAAATTTTTAAACAA
This sequence comes from Polypedilum pembai, assembly GCA_014622435.1. NCBI lineage: Eukaryota > Metazoa > Arthropoda > Insecta > Diptera > Chironomidae > Polypedilum > Polypedilum pembai. The sequence goes on from JACWBX010003058.1 coordinate 35,556, forward strand.
AAAAATTAAAATATTCAAAATTTTGGCCAAAAATTCAATTAAAAATTGCTCGAAATAAATGACGTCTTCCGTATAGGTTTACATGGACTTCAGTATCGAATTGCAAGACGTGGTGCTGAGATGCTTGACGTAGGCGGTAGAATGGTTTATAGTACGTGTAGCATAAATCCAATTGAGAATGAAGCAGTCATTTGCCGTTTAATTCGTGAAAGTGCTGGTTCACTAGAAGTGGTCGAAGCTGGTTCGCTTTTAAAAGGATTGGTTTATAATCCAGGATTGAAATATTGGGAACCATCAACAAAAGACCTAAAATTTTACAAATGTTTCGACGACGTGCCGACTGAATTTAAGACAATAGTTCATAAAGAAATGTTCCCACCAGCAGCTGAAGATATCGAAAAGTATAATCTGCAACATTGTATTCGTGTTTTGCCTCATCAAAATAATACCGGTGCATTTTTCATTGCGGTAATTGAGAAGAGAAGTAGATTACCGTGGGAGAAAAAAATTGATGAAAATGCGATTGAAAGTAAAGCTCGAATTGCATTAGAGAATAGTGGTGAAACAACATCGACAACGGAAAAAGTTGAAGCGCCACCCAAGAAGAAAAAGAAACTCATGAATTATGGTTTCAGAGAAGATCCATTTGTTTTTTTCACGCCTGATGAAGAACTATATACAACTTTTAAAAAGTTTTATCAACTGAGTGATGATTTTGATCCAACATGTTTATTGACACGATGTGCAGTTGGAAAAAAGAAAAATGTTTACTTTTGTTCACCTGAAATTCGCGAAATTCTGCGCAATAATGAAGATAATGTGAAACTTATCAATTCAGGTGTAAAAACGTTCTCTAGATGCGACAACAGAAATATGGAATGTCAATTTCGTCTGGCTCATGAAGGTCTTTATAATATTGATCAATTCATTGGCAGCGAGCGCAGAGTACATGTTGAGCGCAATGATCTTATAAAGATGTTAAACAATCTTAATCCTATGGAGCCACCACTTATAGCAGACATGTCTGAAAGTGTGCAAAAGCAACATGAAAAGATAGGCTCGGGAAGTTGCATTATTCATTATAAAGATGATGATTTAGAATTACGACTGGTAGGATGGAGAGGAAACAAAACTTTTAGAGCTTATATTGATGTAAATGATTCAATTCATATGTTACGGCTTCTTGGTGCTGATTTGTCAAAATATGGTAAAATTCTATTCATATTGATTCTTTAAAAATATATTCAGTATTTTTATTTTATTCTACTAGATGTTAATAAATTTGAAGAAAAAGCAAAACGTGAGCAGGCAATTAAAGAAACTGAGGAAGATAATGAAGCTGAAGAAGAAATTCCAATAGAAGATGAAAAGGACGATTAACAATTAATGAATGAAAATTAAAATGTTTTATGTCTTGATACCTATAAAATAAAATAAAACTCAAATGCGAGTAAATAAATAACGTTTGGTAAAAATTTAAAAACACCCCTCATTTCAAAACCTTGGATATATTTACACTCTTCTTCTACTCTTCACCGAGTAGTAAATTATTTTTAATATAACTTTTTTTTTATTAAAAAGTGATGACAAAATATTCACCGTTAACACGTAAAATGAGTAATGAAATTCGAATAAGTCAGCGTAAATGTATTGCAATTGTGATAATAGGTGTAACTTTGCTCATCTATGCTCTAACTAGAAATTCATCTTGTGATAAGGAATATCAGATAAATCATCAACAGCAATCTCAATCATTAGATAATAAGCCAATAATTTATGCAGTAACACCAACTTATGCACGTCCTGTACAGAAAGCTGAATTAACCAGGTACTTGTCATATATTTGTACTAATTATAATGTTTTATAAACTTACCATTTTCTTTTCTTCTCTTTTCTACATTCTTCAATAACATTTCATTACTATAAATTTTCTTGTTGAATGTACAAGGTTATCGCATGTATTTCGCTTAGTTCCAAATTTATTTTGGATAATTGTTGAAGATGCAGATGAAACGAGCACTTTGGTCAGAAATTTGATAAATAGAGCGGGCTTGTCGCAAAGATGTGTTCTACTTCATGCCAAAACACCAAATAATTTTAAGTTATCCAAAAGGGTAATAAATTTTGATGTATTGTGAATCAAACTTTACAAAAAAATTAACATTTTAGGATCCACATTGGAGTAAACCTCGCGGTGTTGAACAAAGAAATGAGGCACTAAAGTGGATTAGAAAGAAGATCAAACATGAGCCAGGACATTCAATGGTATATTTTATGGACGATGATAATTCCTATAGCACAGAATTGTTCGAAGAGATGTCTAAAATTGAACGCATGAGAGTCGGTGTGTGGCCAGTGGGTTTGGTTGGAGCAATGTTGGTGGAAAAACCTATAGTTGAAAATGATAAAGTTGTCGGATTCAACAGGTGTGTACTTGAATTATATGATTTCAATTAGTAATTGATAATTCATTCATTATTTTTTAGTGTTTGGCGACCTGAGCGTCCTTTTCCAATTGACATGGCTGGTTTTGCCATTAGTAGTGATTTGTTTGAAGCAAATCCCAATGCTCAATTCAATTATGAGGTAGAAAAAGGATATCAAGAAAGTGAAATTTTAAGACAGTTAACTACACGTGAAAAACTTCAACCTATTGCATTAAATCAAATTTTAGTGTGGCATACAAGAACAGAATCTTCTAAACTGGATAATGAGATTAAATTAGGCAAAAAAGGATTATCTCCAAGTGATGAAGGAATGATTGTTTAAGCAATCTTTTTGATAACATTTTTTATGCTCTTTTAAATTTAATTTTTAATAAAATTTGTAAAATTTATTTATTATAAATGACAATTTTATCATTTGAAAAACTTTAATTAAATTTAATTCAAAATTCATGAAAAACCAACGCCGTATTTTTTAAATATAGAACGAATTCAGAGAGCGAATTCAGTAAATTACAATTTCTATGAAATTAAATAGTTTTACATAGTTAAATTGTATATATAAAACTCAGGTAGATAAAATCTGTAAAATTTAAAACCTGACTGTAAAAAGTTTAGCGAAAGAAATAAAACAAAAGTGAAAATTAATAAAAATAAAATTATGAAAATATTTTAAAATTGTGCGCAAAATATTTCATATAGGTTGCTCAGTAAAATGATGAAATCTGTCCTATTATTGTTTTCTATTTAAGTTCTATAGATCATATATAAGTTAATCAAACTATTGACTCATTTATCTAACAAAATTTTTTGTAATTTTTAAGACAAATTAAAGTAAACAACATGTTGCTCATAATTCATCGTATTTCCTTGAATAAAAGTGCCATATCTTTTGTTTAAATGATTTTAAATGACTATGAATAAAATATGTAATATATGAAACATCTGTTTACGTATAATTTTTGTTTTAAAAAAGTGCATGTATGAGTGAATCATAATATCTCATGAAAAACAGTTTTACAGATAGTATTCATATTCGTAGTAACACAGTGAGTGCTTAATTTTATTTTTCCTCTCACTTTGCGTTGCCCAAATCACTTCGCTAAGAATTCCGAAGTCAGAAGAACGTCGGTTTGGGAATTTTCATATTTTTCTTTATTCCAACTAATTTAAAAATCTAAAAATTGCCTAATTCCGTGGCCTTTCGTATTTAAAAACCAGGAATATATCGGGGCAAGCGAAAAAAAGACCCAAAAACCAAGAAAAAATTGAATTTGAAAAATCCAAAAAGTGCGAAGTGAAATTTTTTTGTTCGTGAATCAGCCAAGTTGAAGAAAAATTAAAAAATCAAATCCTCAACTTACTAATAACACTATAATATCATACTTATTCAATTCATATCCTTAAAGAGCGATCGTTCAAGGAACCAGAAAGTTCTCGTTTCGTCCATAACGTTATCAAATGCGTGGCAAAAAAATTAGTTCGTGAAGGAAAATTTTTTCACACAAAAAAGTTGAAGAAAAAAATCGCGAGTGTTACAAAAAATCCCCAATCGTATATGTATATATTTATATATACATCAGCAGCCATATAGAAAAATAATACAAACGTAATAAGGGGAAAAGTAGCAAAAAAGTGAGATATCCATCCAAGAAAGACGAAAGAGGAAAAATATAATTATTACCTGTGTAAATATCTATCATATTATTATTATTTTAGTGCTTAATTGTGTATGTGACATATTAATTTTATAAGAAAAAAAGCAAGCAAAAAATAATTAAAGTCGAATTTTAAAAGAAAAGAAAAAAGAAAAAAATACATAAGTAAAAATTAATATATACATCTACGTCGAGAGCAACACAATACACAAGAAGAGAGTGAGAGCGGAATCATTAATACACGAAAAAAAGTAAAAGAAAAAGTCACATAAGGAACAACGGGTCAGTGTGGTGATAAGAGAGAGGAAGAAGATGGCTTCCAGCCTGACTGCGGATTCTTTTTACAACTTATCTACTCAACATCAAAACAATTACAATAAGGAACTTATATACGTTAAACTTACGGATTCGGCTCTGCGTGCCATTGAGGAATTTGTAAAGAATCAAGTGGGTACCGACCAACAGAAGCTTGAAAAAAGATATTTCATAATGATTGCAAACTGTCTTTCTCTCTTCGAAACCTATGTATTGTCAATATCACACTACTAATTCGTGAAAAAATATCAAAAAATGAGAGAGTGACTGAATAAGTGAAAAAAAGAAGAAGAGGAAAACTACTTTTTAAGTCATAATAAAATGAAAATATTTCTTCTCCTCTTCTTTTACGTTCAGATTGATTGTGGCTGCAAATTAAATCATTGAATGAATTTCAATCTTTTCCGTGCTTCGCAAACACGATTCACAAAAAATTAATATACATTATATTCAACTCGAAAAAAAAACAACCAAGCAAAAATTTTCTCTTTTTGTTATAAGAAAAAAAATGAATGTAAATGGCATATACATGTAGCAAAAGCAAGTAAGCACCAACTTTGGTGTAAGCAGCAATCTCTTGAAGGCGCCCTGATTAAACCTCCATGTGTGCGAGTGTACAAGAAAAAAAATTTATAATATATGTAATCGCGATACAATGCAAGTGTATATGAATGTGTGAGTTATACATATGGATGGCTGATTGGTTTTACTTGAAAAAATTTAGTTCGTTTAATAATAAAAATAGTTAGTGAAAAGAGAAAAATATTAAGAAAGAATTGTGTGTATGTGTGCATGGAAAATGACCAATAATATTGTTTAATTAAATTAAAAATTATAAAATCAGGTCTGATCCATATTGCGACATTTAGTTGAAAGTATGCAATCAGTCACATAAAATACATGATAACTAAGCTTTCAGATGTAATGATAGCTAACTCGTAATTATGCATATATAAAATTATTAATTCAACCCTCAATAACGAGAAAAAGCACAACTGATTACTGGTTGCCTGTCTACCAGACAGATTTATAAAAAAAGTAAAATCATGAGAATGAAGAATAATAATTTCTATATCTACATAGTAACAACAGCAGCTGTAGCAGTTATCAGTAAATAGCAAACAGCATTATTGCGTGAATGAAATTCCAATCAAGGTGGTGGTGAAAAAAATACGATATCCAAATGAAAATCATACGAAATTGATGGAAAAAGAGAAAGAGGCCAGCAAACATGAGAAAGTTAACGGAATGGTGAAATGAAATTATTTAGGTCATAGACGAACTGTTGATCCTAATAAAGTCAAAGGCATGGCGAATAGAGAATTTATATATGATATATAACACATATTTAGGTTGATAATCGAGTCTATCTACCATATCAAAAAATATAAGCATATTTAATTGCAATTTAATTAAACGAGAGCTCGTTATAGCACTTTTTTAGTCATTGTCAATATTGAAGACGATTATATCTAGCAGAAAAATGTGTAACTTGACTATGTGTGTAGATATATTTGCGTGATTTATTTTCGTGTGCTTGACTCACAATGTTCGCCATTGTTTCAATGATCTTAGTTTTTTTTCTGCTGCTACTGTTACTACCGTGTATGTATATGATGTTTAGCAATACACGTAATTTTTTTCATTTTATTTTTTATAAATTTTCATCCCTTTCCTGCATTAAAAACAAAAAGAATTGTCAAGGAAAGTAGTTGACACCAGTAAAAGTCAGTTATGTCGAAATAATTCTTAATTAATATGAAATTCGTACAAAACATAAAAAATATTGACGTTATAGGAAATTCTTAGTGACATTTAATTGAAAATCATGTGTGTATCATTGTATGTGTGAGTTAGTTTTAAATATGATATAGTATTTTAGTGTGATTGTAGATGAGTGAGAGAGAGAGAGAGAGAAAGATTTAGAGTAGTTAAGTAAGTTACCTTGACGAGGCCCTCAGATACACACGCTTGTGTACAGATATTCATAATATTTTTTCTTGTTCATACACACATACTAATTATCATAGTCAGTCGCAAAACTGTATGTGAAATTACATATTCTGCATTTTTCTTTCGTTCAAAAAATATTTTCTTATATCTATATTATACATACACACATACGTTCATAGATACTGAAACAAACAAACAAGCTCATAATAAATTTGCACAATATTTTTTAATTCTCTCTCGCATTCACTTACTCATATTCACTCTCTCTCTCACTCGCTTAAATTCATTTTCAAAAACGCAACAACCTTCTGATGAATGTAATTGTGAGTGTGCATATTTTTTATATAAACGAATTGGTGAAACTGAATCTACGTGATGATGGTTGTTGTGTGTCTGAGATTTTTCGTGCTGTTGTTGTTGCTAGCTGGTGCCATTTAGAGTTTGATATATATATATATATATTTTTTTTTTTGTTGTCGCCTTTTTGAAATGGTGCAAAAAACAGATGGATTGGAATTTCCATGTTATAATATACAAAACTATTTGTGGAACGTAATAAAACGAAAAAATAGAGAAAAACGTTTCATTGATAAGACAATAATCATTGATTAGATGAGATGAAAATGATGATGATAGTAATTTTGATTTCAAGCAAGAATGATGTTGTATTTAAAATGAAAAATAACAAACAATCAACTATTTATAAAAGTATGAAATGTTAATGAACTTACAAACGAGGTGTATGAATTTTTATGAAAAGAATTCATTAATTCATTATATTGCCATTTTAAATATCATCCAGTTTGCTTGGTAAGCGATTATGCAAAATAAAAAAAATTATAGTCCCATTTTCTGATGCAATTACTATTATTATTGTATCTCACTACCTCAACTACTACGCTCTCTTCAGCGAGCGCGGAGCTTGACCTTTTTTAGATTTTAGTTTTGCTATTGAACAACAGCACAAAAAAAATTTGATTCTTTTTTACTCACTCACTAACTCAATGCTATTGTTGTTGCCTTGCATTATTTAAATGTTATGAATAGTAAAGGCATCTGCAAAAGCTTTTGACATATATACGAGAAAGATAGAGAGGGAGACAGTTTGTAATCGTCAAGAAGAAGGAACCAGAATTTTCTTTCCTTTTTCTCTTTTATTTTGAATTTGGTACGCAACGACTCTTAACAAATAAACAATTTTTCACAGAGCAAGTATGGATCATCAAAGCCATCAATACAATTCACTGGAAACGAAGGAGTAAGTATATTATAACTGCATTAAAAAAAGAAAATAACAATCCGTTCATTTTTAATAATAAATAAGTGCTACATAGCATATTATGTATACACAAAATTGCATAATTGACATGGATATATAATAATAAATACATTGCCGTTGTTGCTGAAGTAACGAAGAAAAAAGAGCATTGCAAGTCTTTCTGTTTCTTTTTTTCGGGTTGTTCCAGCCAGCCAACTACTTACGTGCATGCTAAAGCCTATAACGCTTCCAAGTGTGTATGGCTCACGCTCCATTACGCGACTTTCTGTGTTAGTGCTTTTTCAAAGCAACAACAACAATTGTACATTTTTTACATCCGTGAATTTTGTGACGGGTGCGCTTAAAAAGCATACAATGGACATGCATGCAATTTTTTTATTTCTTCATTTTTTGAGAAGGTTAAAATTACGACGCTAGTTTTTTTAATTTCGTTCAAATAAGGCTACACGTTTTTAATAGACATAGCTTCAAATGTATGCGTGTGTGCTTTCTGCACTTTGCCAAAAAATAAATGAAACGAAAATTAAATACAAATTTAGTAATAATAAAACGTAAATGAATGATTACATTGTGAGAGTATATATACATATACCAAAATAAAACGAAAGAAATAACTTTGATCCAAGGTTGGTTGGATTGGCATGATTATCGTCCATGAGTAGACGAAGAGAGCGAGAGAGAGATGGAATGCGTTTTAGATTGGGTCGATGAAGTTTTTAATAAAATTTTTTTTTCATTATAATTCCATTGAAATATAAATCTCCAATGTTGATGTCTTAATGTCTTAGTAATGTTTATGTATATTTAGCAAGTATTTATTTTAGATATAAATATGATTGTACCGAGACTTGTGTGCTTGTGTTTATACATGTTTACCATGCAGAAAAACCACTAGCACTGGAGATATGAAAAAAAATTTTATATATATCCATCGAAACCAGTTTACGATTTTAAAATCTTTTATTTATTTTTTCTTTAAATTCAACAACTCTATGGTGTGTGCTCACCAAGACCTTAAACCCTCGTTTTTTGCTATTACTGCCGCAATTCAAGATTTTTTGTTTCATGGCTAAAAAAAGTATTTTGAATTATGCTCAATTAATATTTTGTATTTATTCTATAAATTAAAGTCTAGGTTAATAAATCAGGAGGCAAAAACATGCAATCACAATAATTAAATTTTTTAACAATAAAGAATAGAGTTTTTTATTCATTTCATGTTAATTTTTTCATAACTGAAAAAACGTAAGGTTAAAAACAAATAAAAAATGAATTCTCTTCCATCCGCACGTTTTACGGAAATTTTTCATTATTATACTTCTGTTGCTTCTCTCCGTTTCTATAAACTTTATTCTTGTCTCATCTACTTCTACTTTATTTTTTACTTAATGATTGTGATACTTTTTTGATCGAGTATCTTCTATTCGAGTCATAGTCGAAAAAATGTTATTCTTTTTTGTTCTTATCAATCATTCACACGAAGAGAACACATTTTTTAGAATTATTCTTCTATAAATTAGATTTTTTCAAAAAATAAATATAAATAATGGGAAAAGTACGAATTTTTTATTCAATTGATAATTATCTAATACAAGCTGTTAAAAGTTGGTAGCTTTGTTACTATTCTCTCAATCACAATTTTCCTCTCATATTTACTCTCAAAAACTACTTTACAACCACAAATAAATAGTATAGATATATACATTTCATGCTCCTCTAAATCAGATGTTAGTAAGTGTGTATTTTTATTTCTCTTTCTCGATTTTATAAAAATGTTGGTTGCTACAAAATCTCTTCATGTTTTTTACCTCTCTTTTTTCTATTATAAAAGCAATGATCATAATTTTATAATATCTCTCTCGCCATTTCAACTATTTTAAGTTTATTAGAATCCATGATCTTTTAGGAAAAAAAGTATACGAGTTGAACAAATATGATGAATTTGAAAAGTAGTAAAGAGCAAAAAGAATGCAAAATGCTTTCTTGTTGGCCATTATTTAAAAGCAACACGTGCGTGTATGTGTAAACGATTTTTGCTCAAGTATAAAATATGTCAATGCAAAATGTCATTTTTTTATTCAATTGATTATTTTTAAATGCTGTTACAAGTTAGTGAAGGCAAAATGAACGTATAACGAAAAAAATACTTTCACTTGGAATGCACAAACACACATACTAATAAACGAAATGGCACTTTATTTGGAACTCATGCTCTTTATATATATACATTTTTTTGCTATTTTATTGCTATGTGTGTGTATGAAATTATATGACGTAATACCATGTCACGGAAAATTAAAATTTCAATTACTTTCGAGATTTTTGTTATTGTAAAAACTTATTTTTATTGCTCATGTAAGACATTTCGCATCACAACGCAGCAAGAGGCCTTTGTCTGTGTACATATTATTAATTTTTCCGTATTTTCTCAACAACTCTTTTGTAGTTCTTGTCATTTCCATCTATCGGCAATAATAATGGCAGCAGTCAACAAATGGAACAAAAATTTAGTTTTCAACTTGACTCGGAAGAAACACAGGGGTTATATGAATGTATACAACAATCAAGTGGATTAATGGATGTGCTCGGTCCAATTCAATATAAAATGCGCGTTCAAGCGCAGGAAGATGTTTATGATGCGACGCGGAGGAGTATGGCATTGGCAGCTGAGAAACAAAAGAATAAATGGTGAGTTGCATTAATGACCTATAATGAAATAAAAAGGGACGGGAATTGAGCTAATTGATAAAGAGGTTAATTAGTTTTAAACCTATATAATCAAAACCAATAAATCACCACCTTGACAAAGGAAATTAGAGATTTTATTTATAAAGTCATCAACATTTTCTGTTCACGTTTAATTCCATAGTATATACATACTTTGTTCATTTTTGTTATCTCTTGTTAAATTGTGGTGAACAATAGTCTGAGCTTCTGATAACGGCCTTTCAAATAAATATATATACATGCACATATACTCGTATTCGACGAGTACGTGGGAAACCTAAATTATAAAAAAAAGTAATTTTCAATGCTTCTTCGGTTCATAAGCTTTCGTTTGCATTCATTTGCTACTTTGATTGTTCATTTTTTTTCTCTTTCTTTCTCTTTCTTTCTCTCTCTCTCTCACTAACTGAATATTTATTTACTAAGTTGCATACACTTCTATGAACAATGTTCATAAGGAACTCTCACATAGTAGTCATTACTCATTATAAAATCTTTTTTTTCCCTTTTTCAAAGAAACAAATAACATTCAAATTGCATTCAATTATGATTTGTTTTTCCATCAAATTAAAATTTCTAAGATTCTTCTTTCATACTTACTTTTATAAATATCAGTATTGATAAATATGTAATAAATAATTTGAAATTTTCACTTTTTGTTTGTGTTATTACTTACTACTTTGCAATATAATGACGACAAAACTGGCTGCATTGTGTATATTTTCAGTAATGTACATTTCATTTGGAAAATTGTATTGCAGATTTCTCAATCGCTATAAAGCAAATAGAGACAAAAGAAAATTATTCAAGATAAAAGAGATGTCTTTTTAAATATAAAATTAAAAAAGAGTGTTCAAGGCAAGTCGTTGCCATTTATTTTAAAAATTTTAATGTAGTTTTAATTTAATCGAAATAATAAAATTTATATATCCGAGAGTTTTATTTGGTTTTTCCCTTTAGTCAAAATTGTTTTCGTAAATCATTATTTCTTCTCTATCTGTACATATAAACACTCAATTTTTGATTTTTGTCCTCTCCTTATCAAACGAATTTATTTTTAACGTAACGAAAAGAAAAAAAAGTATTTTTTTTTCTTCACGTGTAAATTAATGAATTCTTGAATGGTCTCGCAAAAAAAATTGACGAAAGGTTATTATTTAAAATTTGAAGTGTAAATTTATCAATTGATAATACTCGTTTTATTAATCTCTTGATTATTTCAAAAAATTTATACATGAATTTGAGTATGAAGAATCCTGCTGTTACTTCACACATTACACTCAAAAAAAGTGAAATTTCTTTCTCGAAATACCACTCGCACTGTAAAGTGTTGCTTACGAAATTTTCTTCAATACATTTAGTGGTGTTTCATGCATTGATTGGTAATTTCTGTATATGATTATGGTATAAACGAAGCTGACCAGCGCTATTTTAAATGTCCCAAACTAAAACATATACGCAGCTTAAACTTTTTTAGCTTAAGTGTTTTAATTTTATGAGGGGTTGTTTCATTATTGATGCTCAATTGTTGAATGTAATTTTAAGTTAAGTTACATAAATATAATGTGGTATTAAAAGAGAGAACCTTTTTAAAAGTGTATAATTTCACAAATGGGATGTTGACCATATATTTAATGACGTAAATTTAGTAATTTCGAATAGTATCCAAACACTAGTACTAGTTTTTACTTAAATTTTTTTTGCTTATTTTTTGCACGATTTAAATGCTCTATTTCAATAATTCAACAATGACAATTTTTTTTAAATTGCTTGAAATGAATCGTTTAATTTTTTTACAATGAAATTCGGTAAAAGTAATCGTAAAATAACAATTTCTTATGAAAATTTTATCAAGCTTGCCTCAAAAATTTTTTATTTGTGAACATGAAACAAACGTGCACAGTTCTTCTCTTTAGTTATCAGCTCTTGTAAATATTTGATGTAACAATTTCTTTTAAACTTCTTTTGAAATTGTCACACAAAAATAGTCAATTATAAAGATATTTATTAAATTCTTTAGCTCATTTGTTTCACCTTCTAAAACCTGTATTAAATTTTTAAAATAGGTCGGTAAAAATATTTACCTCATTCACTCTTTCTCTCTCTTTTGCTTTCTTTTATAAATACATGACAAATTCTTAGAAGAAAAAGAAAGAAAGAAGAAGAGAAAATATTGCAAATGCGTAGGTGTAAAGTGAAGACAGAGAGTCGCGGCATGTGCCATTACAACTTAGTAAATAATATAAGAAAAATGAGACTTTTATCTAAATAAGTACACGCCAGGCAGACAGTATATTGAGAAAGGCACTGAACTGAACTAAGTACTGTATATGTACTCAGACTACATTGACGGAAAGAGAAAATACTTAATAGAAGCTGTGTAATCGCATTTTGTTACTAACTCTTCTTCACTCGACTCGCATTCACTCTTTCATTTTACCATGTATATTGCTGCTATTGAATTGTGAATATATTTTCCATTAATAGTCTCAAAATATGCGTTTTTACTAATGACACATCGATAGCTTTTGAGAACACACTGTGGCCGTGTTGTTGCTGCTGTATGTCGGTTATTATGTCAAATTGATTTTTTATTAGCATTCTTTTCATTCAATTAAGCTATCTTTATCGCACGAAAAAACTCCTTTTGTATTTATTATTTATCAATACTCTCACTTGTTTTTCGAGTACTACTCGCTTGTTAATAAAATTCTCTTCAATTTCTTTATCTGATTTTGATATTTTAATTGGATCACGCTATCAATTTACTAAGTAATAAATACATCAACAACACCACAGCACTACTAAGAAAAACAAACAAGCAACAAGCATGTTTAGATAACAACCTTGATTCGGAACATTTTAGTCTCCTAGAAAATCTGCATTTTATATCAAATCACTTTGGGAACTTCCTGCTCTTAATTTGCCCGCTTGTCTAAATGTCATAAAACAGTTTACAACAACACACTTTGTAGTCGTTGTATGTAAGATTTCCAAAATGATGTAGCAGGGAAACAAGTAATAGTAATATTAAAGAGAATTGTGAAGTAGTAATAATAGAGATTTTTCTTGATGCCAAGTGGAAAACCAGAACAATTTATTAAAGTTAAAAAATTACATAGAAACATGAAACTTTGCATGACACTTCCATTAATTCTTTATAAATTTTTACTGGCTTCTTCTTTCATCACACTAAATACTTTCATGGCTCCAAAATACACACATCTAGCAAAAACATAATATGTATAGAGACCTTACATTTGTATTAGTATATGATCGTATAGTTCTCTTTTCGCTACTACGATAACGGCAATGAAATTAATCATATTCACAAAAAAATATCACACCGCGTTCGAGCGAAACTTTCCGTTGATATTAGCTTATGTGGGTGTGATTTGAAAATTTTAATGCATTCAGGAATGAAGAAAATTCTTTTCAAATTCTCTCATCAGTATCAGTTAACCTGCTCGAGTTTTATATATAATAACTCATGCGTCTTTTTCTTATCATATATAACAACAATACACGTAAAAAATTATTAAATATTATGAAAAATTTTTTGCAAATTGGTAGACAACGACAACGAGCTAATTTAAATTTGTTTATTTGGCTTTCAAGCAGAAAAAAATGTCAGATAAAGTGTTCGCTTTTTGCACAAAAGCAGGTTTTTGCTATTCAGGTGTGAGAGAGCGGGCAGCAGTGTTCATTAAGAATATTGATCTTATAACCAATGATTAATTTCAATGCAAAATATACAAGTATGCATGTCTCGTCGAAAGTGGTGAATGGCTGGACTATGAGATATTGGAGGGAAAACAAAATTCAGGAGATGATAATTAGTCTTCTGTCTATACGGTTTGTCCCAAAAAAACTAAGAAAAATCATTCTTTGAATATAATGACTCAAAAAGTGTCGAAGGAAAAAATCTGGTTTTTCCTTGGTTCGTGTTATCTTACACGTATTGTATATTCTACTAGGTAGATATTTTTATAGTATTGAATGATAGTAAAAGCAAGTAAAAATTTATTGTTTTATATTTAAAAGTCTTGTAATTTTTTGAATTGATAACTGAAATGTGATCGATGGTTTCCATTTGTTTGTTATGAAAGAAACGAAAAGATACTGGTTCAAGTAGAAAAATTGTCCTTAATGAAATCGAATAAGGTATACAAAGTATAAAAAATATTTATACAATATTTTTCAAGAGAACATGTGTTCAAAAAGAAAGAAAAAAGTAAAAAGCGAAGTAAACAACAAAAGAAACCTAGAACAGATGTTTTTTTCGTTAAAAAGTGTACCATAAATAAATAATAATGAAATCAAAGGAGAAAAGGAAAGAAGAAGATTTTTTAAAGGTGTGCGACTTCAATGATGATGAAAAAATGAGAGAAAAAATGTTGAAGAGAAGAAAGACAGACCTAAAAAGAAATTTTTGACACTTTTTACGCACTTTGCTCTCGTCTCTCTCTTTCTCTTTTTCGTTTACTACTGAAGTGAAATATGTGATTGAATGTTATGTGTGTTTATAGCCCTCATCAGCTTGTTGCTTTTCCTTCTTTTTACTGCCTTTTTGCTACTCATATATACATTCTCTCAACTTCTATTTTTTGAAGGTTATTTGGTGATTTTGGAAATTATTGGTACATTCAAGTTATCTCTCTTTCTTACTCCTCGTGCTGTTGTTTTCTGTATGACTATTTCATGAATCTCTGTAAAAATGTTGTCTTTCCTTCAAATTTGGTTGTATATGTGTGCATATTGTGCGTTTCTATAGGTAATTTCAGATTATTGCATTTTGAAACTTATTTAAAAAAATTTTTTTATTTCATCATTGTGTTTGTTTTTTCTTCATTTACTCTCTTACTCATTCATAGTTTCATTGCACTGTCAGTTTTTAGCTTTTTTTGTGTTGAACAATTTTCAACTAGAGTTTTTTTTACACTTTTAAATTTGTATACCTGATGAATTAAATGCTAAATTTTTAAAAAATTGGTCAAAATATACAAAATTGCTTCAAATGTCCCTTTTGTTTAACTAACAAATGTCTAGAGCTGAAAAATATACAATCTTTAGTCTATCTTTTTCCCATTTCATATGAGCTTTACTTACATAACGTTTCTTTGTTATGTACATAAAACTTTGAAAAATTGTAACAATAGTCTTTCAAATATTGTAAAATAGTTTAATTTATTAAATAAAAATAGGGTGAATTTGTCGCTCAAATAAATTAAAATTTTTCATTAGAATAAAACTTCAAATGAGCTTTGTAAATCTCATAGAATTCAATTGAATTATTTCTGAGGTTTTTAATGAGTAATAATACTAAAAATCTAGAAAATTTAAAATAACGAAGCATGAATTATTTCGAAGAAAAAAAATATTAAAGAAAATTAATAAACCTAATTTAAAAATCATAAAAGAGATTATATGAGTTTGTATTTGAAATATTGTTCAATATAAGATTAAAAAATGAAAAACATCTTATACGTAACAGTTCAATATTATTGTTCAATGCAATCAATGTAAAAAATAAACTTGTGTATTTAAATTCTTTTATTTTTTAACCATGAAGCATTTATTGTGTATAAAGTTTCGGGTCAACATATGTTGCGCAATTTCTCTCCTGCTTCACACTCTTCTACATTCTCACGCGACGAAATACGAAAGAGGAGAAAAGACACATGTGTATATTCCATATATACATAAAGAAGTACATAAAATTAAGTGAGAGAGCGAAAGAGCAAAAATTCTATTGTATGTGGGGGATACTTTATCAGCAGTAGCAGCAGAGAGGCAGTAGCTCGAAAAAGTCTCGAATTTTTCTTCTTCTTTATTTATTTTTATTCTGTGCAAAATGTCGTCTTCTTTGCCTTCTTGATAATCTTCTTATCAAGTGGCAGTTTATATTTACTCCGGCTTGTGTCTCTATATGAGAACGCTGGAATACATCATTTTTTCCTCTCTATTCCTTCTCTTTTCTTCCTTAACAAATTCAATATTGATACAGCTGTATGATTTTTCATATCTATGTATAATTTCTTGTATACGTACGAAAATACGTGAAGAAATTTTTGACGTCAATTAAAAAGGTTTCTTCGTCTTCATTGATTCTCTTCACTCATTTTATTTTCCTTGTGCTTTATTGAAGACGACCAAGTATGATTGTGATAAATTTTTGTATTTGTACTGATGTTTTAAACTTAAATAAATGAATACGAAGAGAGAAATATATATAAACTGAAAAGGTATTTTTGTGACCTTGAGATGATTTTTAATTTTCTTCGAAGTAGTCATGATGAGTCAACTTTTGAATGTTTACAATGGATTTTATCTTGTTTTAGATTTTTAATCTTTATGTTTTTTCATTTTTTGTTTGTCTTAAACTTTTTTATTTTCAAATGAAAAATCTGGAAATAGTCTTATTCATATTATCATAGCAAAAAGTTATCTTATCTTTATAATCTACTTTATTGTGCAAAAACTAAAAATGAGATATTATTTAGTCACGTCAATAATTCTTAGAATTTATTGAACTGTATTGTTGCTATTTTTATATTCATCGACGCAAGAGCAAGTGAGAGAGAGGAATCAACGTGAAACAAGAGAAAATGTTGTATTCTACGTCATAGTATGGCTTATCATTATTAAACGTTCATCACATTGTTGCTTCTCTATTGCGCTTATTTTCGTTATACATTTTATCATTTTATACATAAAAATATTTTTATCGAATTTTTTTTTCATGTGCGTAAATAAAGCAAAACTTATTTACTTCATATTGAAATGATGTTATTTTCTTTTAATTCATACCTATTTACTTATAAAAAAAATAATACATTACTTGTTCATTTGTGTACACAGTTGAGTTTTCATCCTGTTTAACTCTAAAAAAATATCACTTTCATTATATTTCTGTTTTTATTTACGTTTTAGTACACGTGAAATTAAACCAAATCAACAAGACATTGGGCGGAAAATAATAACAAAGAAAACAACATCATCAATTGTCCCATCACCTTATAATCGTACTACGACAAATAATGTTCCAACACCAAATAATAATAGTAGTAGTAATAACAACATCACCAGCGTCAGCAATAGCCTCAAACGATCATTGGAAGCAACCAATGATAATGGCAATACGAATTCAATATCACATTACACATCTCAACAACAAATTCCAGCAATTAATAGTCATAATAGTTACAGCAACTCACAGGATCACCATGACTCACCATATCACCATCAGTCAAGTCATCATCACAATAATGCACTTAATGGTGTCGTTGGTGACGACATCGATCATCAGCGGATGCCATTAAATATGGGACATAACTTAAATCGTAATAATGGACAGCAGAATCACCGGTATCCAGATATTATGAAAAAGCCAATTAAGTGAGTGCAATTAAATTATTCAAGCAGTATCATTTTTATATTAAATCATATATTTTTTCTTGATAAAGGGAAAGACTTATACACTTATTAGCGTTAAGGCCATTTAAGAAACCAGAATTGTATGATAGGCTAAATAGAGGTAAGGAAAATAATAATAAAAGTTGTGAGCACCACAAAAAAAATAATTTTTTCGACTTGCAGAGGGTATTAAGGACCGCGACAGATCTGTCATTATAAATGTATTAAAATCAATTTCATTTGTTCGTGATAACGCTTACGTACTACATCGGCATGTATGGAATGATGTGCATGAAGATTGGCCATTTTATACTGATCAAGACCGAGCAACGTTAAAACGGTAAGCTCTCACTCTTTGTTTTATTGCAAGTCTATTTAAGAAAGTAGATTCAGCACCGAATTAATTAAAAGAAAAAATACTTTTTCTTCTTCGACTTCCTTCTCTTATGTGTATTGTATATTGCACACTTAGCAACATTTATGAATAGAATTTTATCACTTTTTCTCTTTCATTTATTCTTTTTCAATGCAGACGTAAGCCTCAAAATTTAACGCCGCCTCTATCAAGTGATGGTGGGTCATCATCTACTTCTGGTCAAAGTCCAAATAGTCAACACAATGGCTCACCGCCACCACTCGTAAAGAGGCCGTCATCGCAGTCAGCATCGAGTATGAACAACAATATGAACAGTAATCTAATGAATGATAAATATATGGAACCTGTTGCGAAGAAGCAACGAATTAGTCACTACAAAAAGAATCCTCATGATATAGATAGTAGCAGTATAAGATTGAGTGGTTCGTACGATAATAGTCGTGATGGAAGTTCCTTCATGAATTCACGATCGCGGGAAAACGATGATTATTTTGGGTATAAATGATATAAAGCGCAATTCACTATGAACAATTAAATTAATTTTATTTTATTGTTACAGCTCAAACACAACTCCAATTTCACTGGATGATAATAGTAGTATAGGTCTTAATTTTACAGTGCTAAGTAGTGATGGCATTAGTAAAAGAATGACAATGAGTAGTAATAGGGGACAATCGAAAAGTAGTAGTAATCAAGAACGCTCGCAACGTAATGGCAATCGGACAAATGGAACAACACTAAAGACAACGATGTCGCAGAGCAGCTCATATGACAAAGATCCCATTCATACGATCAGAACGACGAGTAATGGTGATATTGAAATTGATGGTCTTCGTGAGAATAAAAACACCCCATCAAAAAATACTTTCAGGTAAATTCATCATTTAAGCTTATACACGTTTTTGTTATGACGATTATTCGTAATAAGAAAAATTTTCCATATTACTTTATTCAAAAATAATAATAGCAATTATAATATAAGTGTGAAAAATGTAATAATATTTTATTATTAAAATTTACAGTGATTATCCACCGATCACAAATATTGAACAACGTCGAAAATATAAGACTGAATTTGACAAAGATTATGCTGAGTATCGAACATTGCATGCGGTGATGGAGAAGGCACGCAATAGATTTGCAAACTTACAGAATGAGTTACGTAAGGTAGATCCAACGGACGAGCGGAAATATAAGGTAATAAAAATATTACTCATTATATCAATTTAATATCAATTTCCTTGTTCATTGTCACGTCAAATCAACTACATATACTACTATGAAGTGCCTAAATTATTGTATATATATTGAAGTGATAGCCTAATAATTTTATATATACATTTAATCAAAATATTTTATTATTTTTTACTTTTTTTGTAGGAGATTCAAAATCAGATTATTCAAGAATATAAAGAGAACAACAATGATAGCTCGTTTCAAGATAAGAAACAGAGGTATGTAATTTTGACACATTAAAAATTAAATGTACGATAAAACGAAGGTTATTACGCATTAACTAATGCAAAATACTATTAAAATGTAAATTAACTAAATAACACCAATGGCTTACATTCTTTTTTATATAATTTTTTTGCAGATTCGATTATTTACATGAAAAATTATCGCACATAAAGAAGCTCGTGTCTGATTTTGATATGCAATTGACAAAAGGTTCGACCGGTAATAATATGAGAGATAATGAAAATTTATTAGGACCATCATCGTACAGTAATTCACCGCAAAAAAATACCAGTAATATGAATGGTAATACGCAATCGATGCATACTGCCTACTGACACTGTCGACTGTTACTATTGTTGCTGATGTTTATTTAAAAAGAGTAATAGAAAAGAAAACATGTAATGACATGGAACACCGTTCTTTTTCTCAACTGGCTGGCTGGCTCTTTCAAATGGCGAAATGATGATGGATAACTAAATTTTATTACATATACACAAGCATATACTACACATGAAGAAATTAAAACTAATCAATTTCTTTATTAATTTTAAGACTCTCATGCCGATGCTGATTATAATATTTTCGTCTCTTTGTTATTATTGCTATACTTACCACGAAATTAAATTTCTGTTTTGTCTCTTTTTTCCATTAATTTTATTAGAAGACACATGAAAATTGCATGAACGTGAAGTCCCTTATTTATTCTAATCTTCTTTTTTTACTATGTTCAGTTGAAAAAAGAGTAGAAGGGCAAAAACTTAATTTTATTTACATATTGATAGAAGATTTTTCTATACGCAAATAGAAAAAGTTTTATAGAAAGTGACAAAACAAACACATACACATGAGATGACATTAAGCAAGAAGAAAAACTTGTGAATGAAAATGACATATTTATTATAGGCGCAGTGAATGCGTTTTTCTTTGATATAAAAATTATATTCCAAAAAACAACAATCTTGTTACTAATTTACTTATTAAATGGCGTGTTTTTGATTTTTTTTATTGTTAAAACATCCTAAAATGGCATTATTGTGACATATACAGCACAAAAAACAAAAAATTGAAGGAAATGCCCTCCATAAACGTTGATTTTAATTCGCTTAAATTCTTTTCGGTAAAGAGAAAGAATAAGAAATTTTTCTCTAGTGTTTAAAAGTGTGAACCAAATTAATTTATGCATGTCATCCTCGTCTCCAAGCATTACAAAATTTTTAATAATCACCTTCTGTCTTCCTTTAAGTTACACAATATTGTCTTTTCTGTTTTAATAAAAATTTTTATGTGTGAAAAAGCAATCGAATTGCTTAGAAAACGTCCAGAAGCCAAATCAATCAAATTTTACGAGATGCTTTCAATCACAAAAGTCAAAGTGCATAAAATCATGAATATTTGTGAAAGTGAAAGCATCAACCCATCTATAGTGCAACAATATAAAGAAAACTTGAAAATATTTTTTACAATAAATTCCTTTAAAAAGTAACGATCACGTTTTCGGTCATGCAAATATTTTTGCACTTCGTGACTGCCTATTAATTAAGGCACACATGCAAGCATCATCGACGATATCGACTTCTAATTTTAATGGGTCCATAAATTATTGCTATTTTTATGAAAAAGTAAATACTTAGACTATGCCCATAAAGCAGCATCAAAAGTTTTTAAAAAATTATTTTTCCCTAGTAAGAGATGAAAGAAAATTTTTAAATTCACGTCCAATCGAATTTACTAATAAAAGAAAAATTGCCATTTTCAAAACAATATCAATTAATTCTAAAAAAATTATAGTTACCATCCAGCTTTTTTATTCGAGCATATTTGTCTCTTTTTTAAAAATACCATACATATTTTAAACAGTGCTAAAAGAAATTCACTGTGTGTGCCAGTTGAAGTCTTTAAAGTGCTGTGACTTTTTTCTATCCATCTCTTTTTTTTAAATGCCATGAGTCGTTTTTGCGTCATTCTTATAACAAACAACGCAAGCACACAGAAACATTTAATAATATTATCATAGTTTTAATGACTTTGATGACACCTGGCTCTAAAAAATTTGCTGATGTTTATAAAATTTAGGACATTTTCGAAAAATCTGAAACAAGCAAAGCAATTTAAAAGGAAAAATAGTAATGATGATAATAGTGATAAAACGATAGAAGGAGAAATAGACTTTAATGGAAATTTAATATGAATGATAGTTTCATAAAAACGAAAATTTTCTATTTTAGTGCACTTAACACCTTGATTTTGAAGGAAAATATTACATTCGTTATGGACCAGGGATAAAATTATTTTTTGCCTAACTAACTATTTACAATTGAGAGACTTTATTATGATTATTTTTCTAAACTGAATTAATCGCGCGTGAAGTGAGAAAAAATCATTATGATTACATTAATATTGAGATATTTATAACTAACTTTCATTTTTGACGACTTTTTTTTCTACTGTTGTGATATATTTTAATTAAAAATGCTTTCTTTTTATCTTTCTTAAAAATCCTTTATTCATGTGTTTGTTGGCATTCAGAAAATTTCATATTATGAAATTTTTGTGTTTAATTCTAATATGTAATTAAAGGAAAAAGAGATACATAAACACATACAAAATACATCAAGAATGAAAAAAATATAAATATCTAAAGCAATTATGCTGGACTCTTAGTAACGTATCAATTAACTGATGGTTGAAAGAAAAATTTCTTATGTGCCATCAGTTTTTAATTTAAAGTAATAGTCAATTTTTTGTTCTTTAATCTTTTGCTAAATCTTTTTCTGCTACTCTAACAAAATAAATGTGTCGAAAGAATCACATTTTTGTAGTCTCCTTTATTTCCTTTATTTTTGACCAGTGTATTGAAGTCATCATCCTTCCTAAATTATTTGAAATAGGTACCGTTTGTAAATAAGCTACCAAAGTGAACCAAGAACAAAGTCATGAGAAAATGTTATAAAAATTTTTGTGTCAAAATGATAGTTCTCACTTTTATGTTTTTTTAATAAATACACAACTCTCTCTTCTTCGTGCAGATGCTAAAACCACAATTTTACACTCTGAAAAATCTTATAAATAAGAAAATAATAGCACACACATGCTAATGACGATAGAACGACGTTTATCAAAGAGACATATATACACATATTTAATATATTCAATGAAAGTGAAGTGATTTAGATATTTATATCAAGGTGTTTGTTTTTTTTTTCGCATATCCATAAATTTTATTTTCAATGACTCAAATTGAAGAAAAATTGCTTATTAAAAGCGATTAATTACACACATTGCAATGAACGGACAATTTTTTTTGTTGTACTTGCCAAAATATTAAAAAAGAAAGAAAAAAAAAGAAAAAGAAAAGTGAGAGTTGAAGAGTATAAGAATTTTTTTAATTTAACTAAAATGAATGAAAGAAAGAAAGGATAAACTGAAAGTCTGATGCTCCTGCATATATAAATTAATTTATAGTTAAATAGTCCTTACTATTTTAGAGAAAGGAAGTTTTAGTCAAAGAAAAAGATGAAATATATATTGAATTTTCCAAAGTATCATTGAAATATTCCAATTTAATAACTAATTTCTCTCCTGCTCAAAAATTATTCCTCTTCCTTCTAATAACTTCTTCATCTTTTATCCTTATAGATATATAAAACTTCTTGTGTACATTATCTAATTTGTTAAAGTTTTTTTGTTAAATAGTTATTTGAGATTGGAAACAGAAATTTTGTTGTGAAATGAATCGCCTTGAAAAAGTATAGAGTGATGATACACATATACATTAATGCATATGTATGAAGAAGAAAGACTAGTCCGCGAATTTACAACTCAAATCGTCACGCGAGTACTTATTGAATGCGACAAAGACGATTTAGGTTGTAAGTAAGGGCCATTACATGTCTTGCATAGAATGCTTTTTAGTTTCATTTACTCCCTGATTACTTTTATAATTTTAAACATATTTGTGTGTATGTAAAATATTTTTTATGTATAAAACAAGAAAATACGGTTGATAATGCTTCTAAATTTATAAAAAAGAGAAAAGATGACGAAATCACATTACACATACTTTATTTAATCATAGCTAAAGTTTAAAAAGAGATGAAAAAATTTAACAATATAAATTTAAAAAGCAAATGATTTTTAAGAAATCACACAAAAAATCACAAAAAAAGTAAATCTAAAGTTAAAAAGAATGATATAAGTAAATAAGGCAAAGATTTTTTGCATGCAAAAGAAAATTCTCCCAGTTTGAGGACATTAATACATCGTTAGCTCGTCTGTCTCTTAATTGACTCATGTTCATAAATTCACACACAAACCTCCACTTAAAATTTCATGTAATGTGAGAATATTGAATGAAAAAATTCAAATTCTCAAGTCTGATAGTGTGGTAAATTTTTTGCAGAGACAATTCGACATTAGACGATGTTGATTAAATTCTCAAACTAAAAAAAGAAAAAGGAAAAGAAATCCTACACTATTTTTAAATATAAATAAAAGATATTAAGGAACTCTTATATACATGGATATATTTTTAAAGCCAATTAAAATTACACACACTGAATGAAAAAAAGTTGTATTTAGAAGAAAAAATAAAATAAAGAATATTGAAAATATATGAAAAATGAAGATAATGATGGAATCCATTATTTGTGCCTAAGGAAAATGCTACACTATGCTACATAGAAGCAAGCGAAACAAAAGAATGATGATGTTTGTAATTCACACTCACACACACTCACTCACTCAAAGAAATCACTCTCATTCAAAAAGGAGAAAACTTTAAAGTTAGATTGAAAATCAATTTGTCATTGCAACTTTAAGAATATACAAAACAAAAGGTGAAATAATAAGAATTATGCATTTTTCTCGATTAAATACATCAATTTATGGTCTATGAAAATTTTTACTCAAAACTAACATAGATTGATATGTATGCACATATGAAAATGGAACCAAGAAAAACGATAAAATGTAAAAAGTAAGTCACTTACCATTTTTAATAATTGAATTATTTTTTATTATTAATTAAACTGAATTTAGAGTGAGGTGAAATTTTTTTCATACTATTTCTTGCTGTCTACTTATATGTTGCTCCTGATATTAATGTCAATTAGACAAATATTTTTACTTAATGTGTGCCTATCTATCTCCCTCATTTTCCTTTCGAGACTTGATTTTTTTCGTCTCATTACTATCTCATTATCAGTAATGATATTCTTTTGTCTTCTATGTGAAATAAGCTACATAGGAATATTTTTATAGTTTTTGTTATATGAACTTTTATGAATCATTACTTTTCTCCCTCTCTTTCGTTCTTTTTAATAAATGATAATTTTTCAAAGTGTGTGTTGATGATGCATAGTGATGAAAGCAATGAATGCAGTGACAAAATAATTAAAGGCTAAATAAATCCACAAAACACATACAGCAAAAAGAGAAGTTTTTTGAAAAGGAAAAAATTGTATTTATATAAAAAACTATTATTACATTAAAAATTTAAAGAGGAAATGCCGTAAACTATGAGTCATGATAAAAATGACAAACAAAAAATTAAATAAATGAAAAAATAATTTTGAAGCAAATTACATATTATGTTTCCACTTCTTTTGTTCTATCATGTTTAATTTAAATAGTTTTTTTGCTCAAGGAAACCAAATTGGTTTATCAGTCACACTGCTATCAGTCAATCGGGAAATTCTTTCTGCCGAACTTTCACTTGAGTCTCCTTTCACAGTCTTGTAGATTTTCTTTGTTTTATCGATTGTCCATTCTACTCCTTCGCTTAACTTATTTCCTGCTTTGCGAACCCAGTTGCCAATATTTTGTGATGAGAATGTATCTAAAAAATATTTTATTATTTAGATAACTGCATTACAACATAAGGTAATATATATTTACCTGGATTGATATCAACATTAATACGTGCTTCTTCTCCATCAGTTATTTTTGGACATTTATTTTGATTTATGATTGATAAATCATATGGGTTTACAGAATATGATTGTAGTCGAGATCTAATTTTGTCTACATATGCTCGATCAATGTCCTTTGTTCTTGAAAGTATTGTGGCACTTTGTCTATGAGCACCAACGGGTAATTTTTGACAGGTAAATATTCCAGCATAATTCGAATAGTCGGTCATAAAAATTTTGAAAGTGACATCACCAGGAAGTACATTGAGAGGAAATTTGACCCTCATTTTAGCAGGAATATCATTGTCCTTCACTTCCAACTCACCTGTGTAACTATAACGATGAGAAACTGGTGCTAATCCAAGTAAATAATCTTGTGAAAGTTGTTGAATATGATAGACACCAGGTTCTTGTTGAGTGAAATTATAAATAACACAATCAGATGCGGTATGTGTCTTTTGTATAGCATACCAAACTCCTAAGAACTAACAATATAGAAAATTATTTTATTGCATTTTATTATAATAAGTTTTAAAAAGATAACGCAAATCACCAAAGGTCATGCAATTGATAACCTAAACCGAATGAATAACAGAAACAACGACAAGAAATTTCCCATGATTATGCGAGTTCTGAGAAGTTGCACACGGGATATAACCAATTTAATTCAATTTAAATATGAGTAATATTGTTTTATGAGCATAATTTGATTATCACATAATTAAACTTCCTTCTCAATAAACAACTCTATACACAAGTAAATAAAAGTGGATATTTACTTTTTTCATTTCGAAATTCGACATTGGTTCAACAGTAGGACATTCTCCTGATTTATACGTATGCGATGAAGCATAAGTTGCCAAAATCATCACTATAATTATTTGCAACTTCATCTTTCTTCCTAATTTTACTTTTCACTGACTATCAAAGCTAACTGTTCTACTGTAAAAACACTACTGAAAAAGTAGCGCACTCTCAGCTCTCTTTTATATGTTTGAGAGTCTCAAGTCTCTTAATATTCTTTCAAATGATTGTTGTTTTTGCACACAGACATATAAAAAACAAAGAGTGAAGAGAGCAACTTGTTGAAGTTTAAAAAAATATGTATGCTGGAAAAGTGTTTTTTGTGTTATAAAGAGAGAATTCTATTATGTGAATTAAACAGAAATGATTAAAGAAAAATTATTACTGGACAATAATCTAATAAAAATTTTAATGTGTGTTTTGTCAAGAA
Organism: Polypedilum pembai; assembly: GCA_014622435.1. Taxonomy (NCBI): domain Eukaryota; kingdom Metazoa; phylum Arthropoda; class Insecta; order Diptera; family Chironomidae; genus Polypedilum; species Polypedilum pembai. The sequence goes on from JACWBX010003058.1 coordinate 62,329, forward strand.
TAGAATAGAAAATGAGTCATCAACGTTTTTTTCAGTTTCAATTGACCTATAGTAGATGCCATTTTATATTTAATTATAAAATGATCAGACATCATCACAGGTAAAAATCAAATATAAATAAGGTAAGTTTATTTGTTAATTGAGTTTTTTATACAGTTTAATAACAAAAGAAATTTTTAAACTATTTTTTGAAACAATTTATTGCAAAATAAAAAAGCAATGAATCATGCTCGAGTCTATTGCAATTTAGTAATTTATTAAATTACAACCTTTAGAGCCGCAAAATCTTTTCTTTAGTTATTTTTTCAATTGATAAAAAGTACTTCATTTTGATTAGGAAATTTTTTGCTACCGCATAGTTTTTCGACAGATAGGCTGACTCAAACTTATTTCCTAAATCAGCAATTTGATCTTGCAGGTCATCAAGAATGTTTAATAATTCATCTTTTGTTTCAGCATCTTCTACCTACAATACATAAAATCTGTATATTTCACAGATATATATTTATAATATTATACTTACAGCTTCATTTCTTTCCATCATTTCTATCAAGAATTCATTATCATCTGTTTTGGCCTCTTCAGTTAATATAATTCCTCGAAGTGAAAGCAAATATTCTCCTCTTTTTAAAGGTGATTGCAATGTTCTATATGCTTTATTAACTAATGAACTCCATTCAGAACTAAGAGTCTGTTCTTCTTTGGTTTTTGTTGAGAATTTATCTGGATGAATCTGACTCTGAACATTTCTAAACCTTTTCGTCAGCTCTTTCATATTAATTCGTGGCTCTTTTTGTATACCAAACAAATCAAAATAATCCTTAAAATATAAATATCAACAATGCATTATTACAATAAATTTGAAGAATTAAAAAACTTACGATTTTTGAGTGAATTTTTTGAATCGAGTTACATGAATTGCAAAAAATATCAGTGCTTTCATTTTGAGTTTGACAGTTCCAGCATGATCTTGTCAATTGACAGTAATTTCTTCTCAAATTTTGCAGTTTCTCTATTTTAAAGATTGGTCTGGAAATTTTTTTATTTTGCGAATATAAAAATTTAATGTTTACAAATCTCCGTAACATTTTGAAACAATTTTTCAATAAATTTTTTTGAAAAAAAAGAAACGATTTTGAAAATTTTAAATATGAACTTTTAATTATTTTTAAAATACCATAAAAAGAATTTTAAATTGTTTATAGTTTATCAAAACTACTCCTTAAGAATCAGATTACAGTCTAATTTAAATGAATTTTCATTTTTTAAAGTTTAAAAATTTTATAAAATCTTTTAATTCAATATGTCCGTTAAAAGAAAAATTTTACAAAAAAAAATCAACGGCGATTGGGGAAGTTTCCATTTGGACAAAACACACACAAAAAAATCTATCAAAAAAAAAAGTGAAGAAAAATCGAGTACCAATAATATTTTTATTTATTACTAAATCTAGTGTTATAGTCGACGAGTGTTTGATGAATGAATAAAATAAAGGTGTTTTAAAAAGTGAATATTTAGTTTAGTTTGTAATTTATGATTTTTAAAAATATTTATGACGATATTTGAGATCAGAAAAAAAAATAATTAGAAGCTACTTATTATTTCTTTTTGAGTAATTTTCCTTAATTGTTCAAAATTGAGCAAGGTGAATACCTAAAAACTTCTATTCTTTAATGTGTCATTCACATAATGCTTACATTAAACTCATATTATTAACCATGAATATTAAAAATTAGAATGAAAAAAAAATATAGAAGTGCGCAGAGAATAAAGAAACATACGAAGTGAAAAAGAAGCTGAAATCCTATTAAATGATGAAATCTCATAGAAAACTAGACGAATGAGATCTATTTTTGATGATTATATTGCCCAATTTACCTAAATATCAAAAGTGCTACCTCACATATTGGATATATAATAAATTAAGTTTATTAACAATATGAGAAAATAAAAGAATTTTAGTGCATTTGAAACTGGAATATCTATTTCTTTTTAGAAATCAAAAAAGTTTGTGCTTATGTGAATTTATAAATGAATCATCACTACATCGTGTGATCTAAAGTTGCTACCACTCATTTCTATAATTTATCATATATACCATCATCGTTATTACATTCAATATCAGTTCATTTATTTAGTCAATCATCCGGTCTTGTGACGTTAAAAATGTGTATGTGCATGTAAATTATAATATATAGCAAGAAAAAAATAGAATTTCGATAACGAAGCAAAGAGATATTATAATGAAAATATTTAAATACCAGCAACAAATGAAAGGAAAAAAGAATAGAAGAATTGTGTTGAGACCTTCACAATTACTATATTTCTTCACATAGAGTCTTTCGTTCATTTTTCTCAGTCAATCACTTTGTGTACTTGTCGTGGTCATGGTTACTTCGGAAGAACAACATACACTTAAATTTATTATTAGTGCGTATCGTGCATTTAAAAATGGAAAATGGAATTTGACCTTGCGAAAATCTCATTATTCGATTACCCATTTATGTGTACTGCGTTGCTTCAAATGAACCTCTTGACTTTGCTCTTATATTTCCATATTTTTACATGTAAAGAAATAATTAATTGACAAAATTTCCTGTGTGTATATTATTGGTGTTTGCAATAATTTAAATCAAAGCATTGATAATTTATTATTAACCTACCTAATACTTGCTTAACCTGAAGTATACATTTTTAAATCTAGAGACTTGCATTTATTCATACTTCTATGTGTGAAAATCGATTTTTATTACACGACTTAGTCGTCATCATACTCGACCTCGACACTGATATATGTGATTTTAATTTTTCTTTGCTCTTCTCCTTTTTAACCATTCTTGTTGATATTTCCATAAGAGTTTTTCAATTAAATTCAATAATTTTAGAGAAAAGGAGAAAAAAATGACACATACTGGTGAACGTAAGTTGAGAGTAAAAATTCCATATACTGACTATACTTGAATAGGCAAATTTATTGCTAATGGTATATTGAGATTTTTACCACCGCCTTGACCGGCAACTTTTATAAGTTTGTGTGTGAATGCATATACAAAAAAAAATCATGTTAGCTGATTTCGCATACATCTATATATTTAGAGAGATGATACAATAAATACCTCATTACATTATAAAGCTACAAACATTGAAATTAGACCTTTGTAATAATCGCGTTTTAATATTTTTCATTAATATTTGATGATTCTCTTTTTTGTCTCAAATCTGACTAATTGTGCTAAACCAGTTCATTTATCACACCATCAAGTTAAACTGTGTAAAAACGTACAAACAAAGTAAAAAATTTTCGTAGTGGTGAAAAATGAAATAAATTTATTCGAATACTATTTTCGTGTCGATCTATCAAATTAGAATGATTTAACTTGGGTTTTACTAAGAAAATTCATATATAGAGTAAGCAATTTATTTCATACTACTGTTTTTTTATAGGACGTACAAATAAGCAATAGAAGAATTCGTAATGTAATAAAAAGTTACCATGACATTGAACAGAAATTTAGTCTTTTTGGCATTCAGTGTCAATCATAAATTTTCTAGAAGTCCATTACTTACAAAAAGTTTCACATCCATAAAATTGTTATCTGATTAAATTAAAAACAAAAAGTCTTTTCAATGAGTAAAAAATAATGAATGAATGATAAGCATTTTGATGAGGTCATAAGAAACAGACCTTGTGTTGATAAAGATACAGTATTCTGGTTATTATGAAATATTGTTTCAATAGGTTTTTGCGTCGACACATCATATTACGATAAGACACGTTGTAATTTATAGAAATTTGTTTAAGAAATTAAACAAGAGTAAACAAACATTTCAGAAAGATATCACCTGATTAATGTTTATAACTCTTTCATGAAGCATTTAATATATATAAACAAATTAATATTTTGTTAAGAAAATAAGCGAATGCGGAAGATTTTTTTGTCTTCCATCGACCCTCAAAAGTTTTTTGAATGTTAACAACAAACTTGTAGCGTGATCTCCATAATATTATGAGTCATTGTGTATTCCGTTCGCAATAATTGTCGTCGTCGACCGTCTTATTTGTATAAGCTTTCATATTAGCAACACTTAGTTTTCTTGCCTTATGTCTGCAATAATAGCTTTAATACTCTCTCGCATACACATTGAAAGTCCAAAAATATCGTCTGAACGGTTGGGTCTTAATGAAAAGTGTTTATGTAAATTTCATCATTCAGGTAGAATATTGTTACTTGCAAAAGTTTCAATGTATTTCTTTTGTCGATATAAAACTACTATTATTATATTTGATTTAACTTACTGCTTATTTTCACAAGAAGTACCTCAAAAAACTTCTTCAAGACGAAGAATAATGTTTTTTCTTCTCATTCAATAAAGTTAAAAAAATGTATATAAATAGAGAACAAATAGGCAGCAAATGAAATAGCTATTGAAACAACACATACCTATCTAAAACAAGCTATATAAATACTTGTGTCGCATCAGAAAAATAATTTATTTTACAAAAAAAATATAGAATAATGAGTGAGCTCACAACATTCGATCGAATTTTTTAATTAAAATGTTTTATTTTTAAATTGAGAAAAAAATCAAATACACTCACAACATGATAAGATAAAAAAATATAAATTAAATTGGATGGAAAATTTTATGAGGACATTTTTTATGTGCAAATACAACAAAAAATTATTCATCTCTGTGTTTGTATCTCAATATTTATGGCATTGGAAATTCATTAGAAAAAAAATGTGAAGAATTTTTAACTCTCAAATTGACGCCAAAGACAAGCAAAAAAGTTGATGATTTTTAGAAGAAACATGAAGTTATTCATCACGATTAGAATTAATTCATTATCATTTTATTCTTCATATGTCGATTGATAAAGAAAGTCCAGTTCACTTTGTACTCAATTTTAAAATTTTATTTTTTATTATGTTTTAATTGTCATTATCAGTTGTAAATAGATTTAATTTACTTATATATTCATTTCCATTATTTTATTTTTTTATTTCAGAACGAAGTCCACTTCTTTTAACATCATCAGACTCTGAAATAGACCTATGCGAAGGACAAATTGCAAAAGAAAACAAAATGCCATCTGAATGTTTTGAGTAAGCACTACCTTTTATTGTTTCATCATTTATTGTGACTGACCAATATTTAATTTTTTACTTCTTTATTTATAGAAATATTATTAAATATCCGCGCGCAGTTTTGCGGATACTTTTTGTGATAGTTAATAATATATATTGTATTCCAACTTATTTAATATGGATGTTTCTATTGCTACCACTGAAGAAACTTCATCCTGACACTTTTTATTGGATCGAAGGTAAATTTTTCCACTGGTTGCTCGCGAATGTGACAATGTGGAGCTATACTGCGGGCTATGATATAGTTGAGCTTGGTGACGACATAACACCGACTTTAGATCAACGTACTCTGGTACTAGTTAATCATCAATCAACTGCTGATGTGCCTATGCTTATGACAACTTTTAATACCAAGCAAGAAGTGTTACCGAACATAATGGTGAAAAAAATTTACATAATTTTATTTAAGATGTGTCACTAAGTTTTTTTTAATTTGCAGTGGATAATGGACAAAATTTTTATGTACACAAATTTCGGTATTGTCAGTTTGATTCATCAAGACTTTTTTATTGGATCTGTGAGTATATGAAACTGCATAATACAACTCTGATGAACTATGATTTTTGATTGCAATGAGTGATGCATTATTAATATATGTCTTAATTTGTCTTTAGGGACCGAAACAACGTGAATTGGCTTTAGTTCAATTAAGAGAACACATAGAAAAATCATACATTCCAAGGTAGAGATTTGAAAATTTATTATGAAATAAATTATTTAATCTTAAATCAGAGTAGAAGAAGAATTATGAAGAATTTTTTATCAATTTATTATTTAAGTATTAATATATTTTTAGCTCATTTATATTTTTAATCATTCACTTTATCAATTCGCGAAACACAATAAAAACACTTGCAGAATTGATAAAATAGGCAAAGTAGTAAAAATCCTTTCACTTCTCATATTTGTTAGAATTTTGATTTTAATCTAGCAAATTTCTTGTACTTTAATATAATTTTCTTTCTTTTTTATTTAATTCTTCAAGAGGGAGGGAATGGATGGTGCTTTTTCCAGAAGGTATACATTTTAAATAATTAATGAATTGAATCGAATTTTAACAAATACTTTCTTCATAGGTGGATTTTTAAGAAAGAGACGTGAAGCAAGTCAGCGATATGCTCAAAAGAACAATTTACCATTACTTCATAATGTAACACTGCCACGTATCGGGGCTATGAAAACTATAATTGATCAACTCGGTAGTTCAGATGAAGAACGTCCTTCTCAGCAGACTACAACTCCACCAAACTCTATGAAGAATATAAATAAAGTGATTAATAGCGATGGAGATGAGTTCTATATCGATAATGAATATACAAATCAAACAACACCGCCAGATACGCCATTGAGGAATGCTTACAATGCAAATAACAATCGTAACAATGAAAATAATAATAGACAAATGCAGAGAATAATTGATGACGATGAGAACTTAAAGGAGAAAATCGGTGAAGCTGAAGTTAGTTCTCGAAAGACACTTAAATATATTGTCGATATAACGGTGGCGTATGCTGATGGCAAACCACTTGATTTGGCAGATATAGTGACGGGCATTAGAAAGGCATGTCAAACACATATGCTCTATAGAGTTTATCGATGTTCAGAGGTTAACATATATTTTGTCATTTTTTCATTATAAATTCATAAATTTATTTTATTTTTAGGTTCCAAGAGATGAAGAATCTTTAACAAAATGGCTGTATGATCGATTTGTAGAAAAAGAGGAGCTATTAGAAAATTTTTACAATACCGGCTCATTTGCTTATCCATCAGAAGTTCAACCAACTGTAGTGTCGCAAGATCTTTTGCGTTTCTTCCTAATTCATCTTTTCTTTATTACATCCTCATACTTACACTTTCAAATGCTTAGTATGCTCTATACAGCAATTTTTCCATTTGAAACTTAAATCTATAAAATGATTTTCGATAAAAAAATTTTTTTTTGTTAAACTTATTATTCCTCGTCGTTGTCGTTGTTGCTCGTCGATAAAAAAAGAAGAAATCAGTAATAAGTTATATTCACATACCGTCAATGAGAGTTGCTCGCTTGACGGGAACGCGCTGACAAGATGTGGATCTCATTTAAGATAATAATAATTATTATTATGATAAAAAAATATCTCTTTAATCATGCATCACCCTCTTCAGAATAACATATACATATTTTATCTTCTCAATGTTTTACTAAAGACACGTGATTTTTATATGTGAAAATGATGGCAGCGAATCAGTAACAAAAATAAGGGCACATTTGGTGGCACAAATGAGAAAAAAATGTTGAATGATTGCTGTAAAGGAATGAAATTTTTGGGGATTATTTTGCTTTACTGATTGTTTATCAATTTTATTCACAGTATTAAAGAAAACATTTCTGTTCATCCTATTGTAAATTTTTCTTTATCCCAAACTCTGGTTGTAAAATTGATCACACACTGACGTACACTTATTTATTTGACTCGAAAATAATTCTGAGAAAGATAAAAGAAACAATTATAAAACTTCTTTACGTGTAATTAATAGATAAGAAAATAATTATGATATCAAATGTAAAACTACAGAAAATTATTTTATATGTTTTCATCTAAAATTTATCAAAAAGGTGGTTGGCAATAGATTTCTTTTCACTGAATTCCTTTGGTGTCTACTTATATAACTATTTACACCTCTTTTTTGAATTAACAAAATGATGATCCTTAAACTTGAACCGATTTTTAAATAATGAAATACATAAGAATAAAAACACATTCGTTTTAAGTCATTAAGCATTTAATTGCTTCATTCATGTAGAATTAATCGAAAAATCGTCATATTTTGATTTTTCTATTATAATTGTCAATTTAAAATGAGAAAGAGATGAGATAAGCAGAGCAACTGATATGCACTTTATTGCATAAATGTCCTCAAATAATTAAAAAATACAGAACTTAATTTTATTTTTTATTATATTTTATTTTTTCAAAAAATGAATAATGAATAAAATTTGTAACAAAAAGCATACAAAAATGAAGCATTAGGAAAAATAAATTGTTCTTGAAAACATGGCTTTATTGTCAAGCCAAAAAACCTAAAAAAATGTTTCTTAAAACGCTTTAAAAATTATGAATAAAATTTTTTGCTTAGTAAAATTTGAAAATAAAAATACCTTACAAAAACAGTTCTGATGGACAAAAACATTTGTAATTTATAAATAAGCGCTAAATTAATCACATGAAAAAAATGAAGAAAATAAAAAAAAATCATTTGTTATTTAACAAAAGTAAAGTGTTTTTCATGATTCATTATCTTTTAAAAAGTTTTTGTTGTTTCACAATTTTCACCAAATATTATCAAACTTTACAGTCGCTTGCTCAGTTCTACCAAATTTTCTCAAACTTTTCAGTATTTAACAAAAATAAAATAAAATAATAAAAATCTGTCTGATAAATAAATTTTATTTATGATTTGCACAGAATTTGAATTAATTATATTATTGACACATTTATCTGACAAATGACTGTGTAGTTTTTATAAATTTTAAAATTCAACATAGATTTTAACTTATTTTGAACGGTTTATTTTTAAATTTCCCTCCTTTTGCTCATTGCTCATTAACTTGTATTTTCGAAATATATATCACTTTGTCTTTCATTGGAAATTACCAGATGAAAACAAAAAGCGCCATAAATCAATGTTTAAAATTTTTTCGCTATCAATCGACTTGCTCAGTGGGAAAACAAAAAAATGAAAAGTTTATGAAAAATTTAATTGTAAGGCAGTAAGCACTCATTAATATAAGTGCATTGTAGTAAAACTAAAGAAATGAAAAGCGTTAGAAGTAACAGCAACAATCAGAAATATGAAAAGGTGTCACAAAATGACGATAAAAGTGAAATTGTGATTTTTCAATCTAACAAAAAAATTTCAGTAAGTTTTCTGATTTAATCGTTTAGTTTTTTTATCTAAAATTTATTCTCTTTTTCTAAATTGCATGACATGAAAATTGATTTTAATAATTTAAATTTCATATCGTTCTGAATGATGGATATAGTTGTGTAAATGATACTAATAGATTTGACGTCATTTCCATGAAAAATTTAATGTGTTTAAAAGGAATTTTTTTTTTGTATCAGTAACGAATGAAAAACTTTTCTTTCCCTTTTTCCGAATGTTTGCAAAAAATGAATTGTGGTGTGAGTTGTGAGAATGATGAGAGGAAGGAAGAGAAAAATGAAAAAGGACCAAGCTTTTTATATCTTGTCATAAAAGCTGTTTACATTTCGCCTAAATTCATAAGTAGGGACTAATGTTCATTTATGCATATTTTTGCTTTTTTTAAACACATCATCATTCTAACATTTGCATGTGAATTTTTTAAACACCTTGTACATACATCATCATTATCTTTTTTGTTTGTATTCGAAAAAGCGCCAACTTCTCAGCATCATCGTATTATTATTCATTCATTACAAAGTGTTTGAACTGAATCTTAATTAACCACAGAGTAGCATCAAAATCATAAATGCCACATTCGAATAATATTAATTACATACTCGCTAGTGATATTCAATTTCATAAAAGTTTTAGTATCTATGTCAATCAATATTCACTTCTTCCCTCGTAGAAATAAAGAAAAACTATTTATTGATGAAAATAAAACCCTATTTGAAAAATTTATAAGCAAGAGAGGAAAACTTCATTATGTGTGTAAAAGATAAAAACACTAATGAAGAACGATGCGGAGGAAAAAGTGTGAGTGGTAAAGAGAGTGAGAGAATTTAACCGGTCAAAAAGCTTTTGATAGAAAATCGATTAAGTACAAATATATACTCACACATTTGCTCTCTTTAATAGCGCTTGTAGTGCTTTCAATTTATCATTACATATGATTAGTTCTTAAGTACATACACAGACTTTTTCATTCCATTACGTCTTTCTTTTTTCTTCACAATTTATAGGCCGACGGACTTAATTTCGCAAAAGAGATGCTCCTTTCAACGTCTGAGTCGGCACTTTACTCTGCTGCCGAAGTAGAAAGAAGACTTCATAGTGATTTAAGAAATGGACTCACATGGCAAGAAGCTCTTAGTCGCTCGAAAATTATCGGTTATAATGAACTTCGAGCACCACAAGAAGATAGCACAATAAAGAAATACGTGGAACAATTTAAAAATCCATTGATTTTGCTGCTTTTAGGTGAGTCGTATATACATTAGATTCACGTGTTCTATTTAAAATTTATCTTTTTCCCTTATCAGGATCGGCGCTTATATCAGTATTGATGCGACAATTTGACGATGCGATAAGCATAACAATTGCCATTTTAATTGTCGTTACTGTAGCATTTATTCAAGAATACCGTTCAGAAAAATCTCTTGAGGAGCTAAAGAAACTAGTTCCGCCCGAATGTCATTGGTTAGTCTTTTTATTTTTTTAATAGAGTTATCAATAATTAAAATCTTTATTATTTTTTTTAGCTTACGTGAGAATCGCTTAGAGACTTTTCTTGCACGTAATTTAGTACCAGGAGATATAGTTTTCCTAAATGTTGGTGATCGAGTGCCAGCTGATTTGAGAATTTTTGAAGCCATTGATTTGTCGATTGATGAATCAAGTTTTACGGGTGAAACTGAGCCAGCAAAGAAAAACACCGATGTTCTCACTCATGTACCAGGCAGTGGTAAAAATCACAGCATGATGCGTAATATTGCATTCATGGGAACACTTGTGCGAGGTGGAAGTGGAAAAGGAGTCGTTGTGAGTACAGGTGAACAAAGTGAGTTCGGTGAAGTGTTTAAAATGATGCAAGCAGAAGAAGCTCCAAAGACACCACTTCAAAAGTCAATGGACATTCTTGGTGCTCAATTGAGCTTTTATTCATTTTGTATTATTGGTATTATCATGTTGCTTGGTTGGTTACAAGGCCGTGCCATCAATGAAATGTTTACAATAAGTGTCAGTTTGGCTGGTAAGTTAAAAATTTCATTTTAAAAGATATTCTCTAATTTTTTTTATTTTTTTTTCAACAGTTGCAGCTATTCCTGAAGGTAAGCATTATTGGATCAATAAAATGCATTTAATTTGACTTAAATGTTTTCTTAAGGTCTGCCAATCGTTGTCACAGTAACTCTTGCACTTGGTGTCTTAAGAATGGCAAAAAGAAACTGCATTGTCAAGAAACTGCCCACAGTCGAAACACTTGGCTGTGTTAATGTTATCTGTAGCGATAAAACTGGAACAATAACAAAAAATGAAATGACTGTCACAACAATTATTACGTCCGAGGGGTATATGGCTGATGTCACTGGAGGTGTGTAATTTTTAATTGTCTGTCCCATAAATATTATTTTTATAACTTTATATGTTCTTGACATTTAAAGCTGGTTATAACGATCATGGATCAATCAACATTCGTGATTGCAATAATATGGAAGCAGCGAAGCAAAGCATTAATGCGATAATTGAAGCTGGCGCAGTGTGCAATAATGCAATAATTCAGGGTGACAATTTATTAGGATCGCCAACTGAAGGTGCATTGTTGGCAGTTGCAATGAAAAACCAAATGTATACAATTCGTGACAAATATGTGCGTACTAAAGAGTACCCATTCAGTTCCGAACAGAAAATGATGGCCGTCTCTGTGTATCCACGATATGCTTCAAATAATAACAACAATGACAATGAAATTTTTTTTGTCAAAGGCGCTATCGAGATGGTTTTGCCACAATGCAAGAAATACATTCTCAATAATCAAATTTTGGCTTTAACCAAACAAAATGAAACAGAGTACTTATCAGAAGCATATGATATTGGCCGAAAAGGCTTGAGAGTTCTCGCTTTAGCTAAAGGCCGTTCTTTGAATGATTTGGTATATTTGGGACTTGTTGGAATCACTGATCCTCCTCGACCACTTGTTCGTGAGTCAATTGAAATTTTGACTCGTAGTGGAGTTCGTGTGAAAATGGTCACTGGTGATAGTCAGGAGACTGCAATTGCTGTTGGTGAGTAATTTAAGAAAAATTTTAAACTTTTTCTGATTTCTTTGCGAATTTATTTTGCTAAAAAATATTGTTTATTATGGATGTTGATCTAAGTGATGTACAAATTTTTTGTTAATGGTGTTCTTGATCATCATTAATTACTTCGTGAGTGGTTGCTGGTGTGTCATGATTGAAAAATCCTTTGAGGTTTGGTAGCGGAATCTTTGGAAGTGCAATTTCTTTTGTAGTCTTATGAACTGTAACAACAGGTACTTTTTTCTCGACTTCCTTGATAACTTCTACTTCTTTTACGATTGGAATGTGCTTAATAATTTCGACTGGTTTTGGAATTTCGACTGTTTTGACAACAGGAACTTCTTTGATAATTTCAACCTCTTTGATGATTTCTTTCGGAATAGTAATAGTTTTGATGACTTCAACTTCTTTAATTACTTCTTGAATGATTGGAACATGCTTAATGACTTCTACTTCTTTAATGATTTCAACTTAAAAAAAAATTAAAAAGTGAGAAATTTCATTGCGAGAATGTGAAAAATTTCTACCTGGCACTTCAACAGTTCGAATAATTTCAACTGGCTTGATAATTTCCACTTTTTGAATGACTGGAACATGCTTCACAATTTCGACAATTTTGGGATGTTCTTCATATGCAGTTGGCACTTTTTTGTCCTTTTTCAATAATGGAAATTTAAGCCATTTCTTTTTCTTAAACAACGTTGCGTCACTACTGATGACAAATGCAGCCAATAAGAAGAATCCAATAATAACGTGCTAGGAAAATAAAAAAATTAATTTGATGATCAAAAATTGATAAATTTTAAACTCACAGTCCTCATTTTTTTATTTTCTTTCGGTAAATACTGTTTACTTATGAAATAGTCAAATGAAACTGATAATTATTCAAGAAATTTCCATTACTTTTATACACTTACTCTCTCATTACCACTCTTTTTTTGGTAACTTTTTTCTAGTTTGACTTCTTTTTAGATTTTGAAATATTCGACATTTTTAGCATTCTTAGAAAGTGATTTTCAATGTTATTTACTGTTAGTATATTTTTATGTTTTTCTACCCTTTCTTTTCAGCTCAATTGATTGGATTAGACACGGTCCATCAGCAAGCCATCTCTGGTCATGATATTGATGTAATGAATGAGATGCAATTAGAGAAGGTCATCAATAGTGTGAGTGTCTTTTATCGAGTTACACCAAAACATAAGCTTGCCATAGTTAAGGCTCTACAGAATAGCGGAAATATTGTCGCGATGACGGGTGATGGCGTAAATGATGGTGTTGCTTTAAAACGCGCAGATATAGGCATTGCTATGGGACGAAATGGAACAGATGTTTGTAAAGAAGCAGCTGATATGATTCTTGTTAACGATGATTTTCATACCATTATGTAAGCAACAAAAGTAGAGAAACAATTTAGAAAGATTTGAAATTTTTTTTTCAATTATAGAGCTGCTATCGAAGAAGGAAAAGGAATTTTTTACAATATTAGAAACTTTGTTCGATTTCAACTAAGCACAAGTATTGCCGCGCTCTCTTTAATCACGCTATCTCAGTTAATGGGCATTCCCAATCCTCTGAATGCTATGCAAATACTTTTTCTGTAAGTAAATTTATGGAATTTTTTTCTTTTTTTTCTCTCGTTTTATTCCTACGCCTTTAAAATTAATAAAACATTTTCTATTTTACAGCAATCTTCTCATGGACGGTCCACCAGCACAAAGTCTTGGTGTTGAAAAAGTTGATGATGATGTGTTGAAGAAAAAACCGAGAAATGTAAAGGAACCCATGATCTCAAAATCACTTATTATCAATGTATTGCTATCAGCTGGAATCATTATCCTTGGTACTCTGTATGTTTTTCAACGCGAAATGGAAGATGGTTCAGGAGGCAAGACCAAACGTGATACAACAATGACTTTCACATGCTTCGTTCTCTTTGACATGTGGAATGCTTTAAGCTGTCGTTCTCAAACTAAAAGCGTCTTTCAAGTAGTTATTAATATTCAAATTTTAATTTAAGAATTTATTACGCTTCTTTTTATTTACACAGATTGGGCTCTTTTCAAACAAAATGTTCCTAATTGCTGTCGCCTTTTCACTAATTGGACAATTATTGGTAATCTATTTTCCACCACTACAAATGGTTTTTCAAACAGAAGCTTTATCGTTAATGGATATTATATTTCTGCTCACGCTTACATCCTCCGTCTTCATCGTTTCCGAGTTAAAAAAGTATTTTGAACGTGCAATGGATAAACGGACGACAAGAAAGCATTCTGATTTAGATTTTGTATGACAATCATCTCGTAAAAACTGGTAAAAAAACATAAAAATCTCCAAAAAAAATCGAAAAAAATCATTAAAAAATTACAAAAAAAAGATAATTTTTTTAAGTTTTTAATTAGACTTTTATTGTTTTTCATTTTTTTTAAGTTGAAATTATCTCGAATATTTTATGAAAAAAAATATGATTTAGGCTTAAATCGTTCATAAGTTAAAAGTTTTCAGTAAAACTGATCTAAACTAAACTAAAGACATATCTTTCGCCATTTTCATAAATATTTCATACACAATATATATATATAAAAAAAGGGGACTAAGAAATTGAATGGAATTCGATATAGAAAAAATTTCTAGAAAATTTTTAAACTATTTAATTTTGCATTTTTTGTAAAATTCTAATTTAAAATTATATATATAAAACAATATTTATTCTTATATATTCTAAAGAGCTATTCATTCCATTCACTTAAAATAAATAATTGACATTTGAACAATACACTAAACAACAATCATTTTTTTCTTCACTATTATCATCTATGCTCTCCTTAATATTTTGTTCTGAATTAATGAAAACATTTTGTGACAATAAAATAAATGCTGTCAGTTAATACCATATAAACTGTTACATAGCATCTCTTCACTTTAAACTCTGTCTAACATTAAGCGAGCTGCTTTTAAAGAAAATGAAATATATTTACACTTTTATTTATAGCGTTCTCACTATTTATCTAAATATATCTTCTAAAAAATAATTAATATATTTTGTGTCTATTAAAGCAGCAATTTCTTTACTTTGCTTACATCTTAGTTTACATAATTACTCTTATAAACTCATTGAATTTCATATGGATACATGAAAGAAAATTTTTTGCATCAAAAAGCATGGTATTATTAATAATCTACAATAAAAATTAAAGTAAAAAGGCAAAGCGTTCAATGTTTTAAAAATATTTACAAAAATAATATTCATATTACTTAAGTAAGCACACGCATATACACAATAAATAGATTTAATAATGATGATGAATGCTCAGATGGAGTAAAAAAGATTTTTTTAACACATTTGCAATTTATTTTGTGACAAATTAGACACGTAAAGTGTGACAAGCGTGATTAAGCGCATAAAAAAGTAGGTATTTTCAAAATCCCTAATTGTCTTATAACATATGTTCTCTTGAGATTTTCTCGAAAATTGTAAAATGAGAACATACGTTTGTTAAAAAAAACTTAAAATTTGAAAAATCATTTAAGAATGAATAAAAATAGGCGATTAACAACATCATCTCAGCGCTAAAATAAGTGTTAAAAGTTAATGTGATAAAACCCGTATATTAGTAATTTACTTAATATTTATACATTCATACAATATTACTTAGTATTTAATGAGAAGATGGCTTAACATGATATTTGCAAACATTTTGAATAATCCTGCAAAGAAGAAAAATTTTGGGATTTTAGTTGAATAAAATTAATTTATGTGTGCAATTTCCAAACTTATAAAAGCACTGTCACTAGTTTTATTAAACACATGCACTTACATATCTACCGAACAGAAAAATTCATATAAATGTTTTGTATGGTGTTAATATTTCCTAAGCTTTCATTCTATATAGACTTTAATTTGAAACAATATGAAAATAGAACAGAAACAATAATTCTGTTTTTGTTTCTTACTTATTAGGAAAATAAGAAAATAATCGGCTTTTGGTTGTATTTTTATTACAAAACTCTATTCATAGCCATTAAAATGTTTATTTAAATATGCTTATAAAATAAAAACGTTTGTATTCTCATTTAATTGTGAAATGATGATTTTAAGGCATTTTCCGAAGCTTTTTCTTGAATAAAAGTTTTATTGTATTTTGAATTTCAAGAAAATTTTTTCCAAAATATTATTAAAATAATAAATTTGATTTAGGTTATTCATAAATCTTCATTTTATTTACTTTTATCTTAGCTATGATATTACCTAAGAAAATCCGCTAAGAACATAAAACGCTAAAAGGTAGAAAATAAAAAAAGAATTCTTTTGAAATAAACACATTTTGAGACATGAAAGATTTCACTTTGAATAAGAATAACTTGTATGATGAGGAAAAATTTCGTTTATTCTTTTTAGAGGCAAAAATAAATATTCAGCTTTACATAAGAATTTTTCGATGTTTTTATATGAGCAAAAATAATAATGATTAAAGTCAGTGAGAAATTAAGGTTTCTTCTGTCGCGGTGAGATAACAATAAATATTTTCTCTCCAAACTGGTATGAAAAATGGATCAATAAAATTATCATAAAAAATAAGACGAAGCACAATGATTTTCAATCCTTAAATCCATTAAATGCTTATTTTTCAGATCACCGGATAAACAGCGCACTGACTGCTTCTGCTTGAATTTCTATTTATTTAAAAAGTAAATTAAATTCAAAGACGAAAATGAAAATCTAATAGCTTTTTCTGAAGGCGTGAATGAATTATCTTTATCACATGTCATTTATCAATGCCTCATTTTGAGTCATTTGCAGGTTAAAGAAAATCTATCTTCATCTCATCATTAATCTATGCTCTGATTCAAGCGCTTCTTTACACATTGTTATATTTACATAAGAAGCAGCATCGTCAAGAACAGGGTTGGAAAAACAGAAATCTGTTAACAGAATCTGTCACAGATTTTGACAGAATCTGTTCTGTCACAGAAAAATCTGTTAACAGATTTCATCTGTTTTCTGAAAACAGATTTTTTCTATTGACAGATTTCGTCTGTTAACAGATTTTTTCTGTTTACAGATTTCATCTGTTTTCTGTTAACAAATTTTATCTGTTAACAGATTCCATCTGTTAACAGAATCTGTTTTGTTGTTTACATTATTGTAAATGAATAAATATGAATTTCGCAAAATGGCAGTCAAAAATGTAAATATCTGCGATGGTACAGTTGTTAGAGTCTTGGTCTAGTGTGCTTTAGGTTCCGAATTCGATTCTTGCTTCGATCAACATGTTTAAAAGCAATTTTTAGGCCAATTTTGAATAGCTACAAACATGTAAACAAAAAAAAACAGATTCTGTTAACAGATGAAATCTGTAAACAGACAGAATCTGTCAACAGAAAACAGATGAGATCTGTTGACAGATGGAATCTATTAACAGATAAAATCTGTAAACAGAAAAAATCTGTTAACAGAAAACAGATGAAATCTGTTAACAGATTTCGTCTGTCGACAGATTTCATCTGTTTACAGATTTTAACAGATTTCCAACCCTGGTCAAGAAATCAATTTGCTTCAATTTTGAAGGTTTAAGTAAGTATCTTGAACAAGCTCTTTCTCTTCTCTCAAACAGAGAGAATACTTGAATAGATAAGATTAAAAGCACTCTAATACGCGCTTGGAAAAAAAATTTAAATAATTTTTTTCTTCAATTTCACCCCTGTTGGTCTTATCGAAATATGAGAAAGAGAGAATTAGAAGAAAATATTTTTTTAGTTTAATGACGATCTGTTGCCATAGTGTTGCAAAAAAAGATAAAATAAATATTTTTATGAGCTAGAGATAACGATTTAATTAGCGAAATTTATATTAACAAGAATTTGTTCTTACAAAAATTATATCTATGTGTATATAATATTATCAATAATAAATTAAATTACTTTTTCTCTCGCACAACTTCTTCATAACTTGGTGGCATCTCCTCCTCGTTTTCTTCCCTTATGATTGTCAGAAATGAATAAGCGGATGCTATCGCTTCTTCAATGTGACGATATTGATGAGTTGATGTTGAATGCGAATACTCTGGTAGTGCTAATTGATTAATGTCAGTCACGTAAATTACATTTGAGTGTGACATTCTTACTGCTAGTGATGGTTGATCTTGATGATAATTTCAGAAATGAAGGATAATTTAATGAAAAGTAACAATGATGACATTTGAAATGGGTTTTTATGTGCTTTAGGTATGTTAATTTAAATAGTTTTTTGTGAGTGATTACAAATAACTTGTTTGTAGATAAAAATACTTAAAACTATTAGCAAATACATCAATTTTGAGAAGCAAGAAAACATTATCCTACTTTTCAAGGTAACAATTTAATTAAAATTTCTATAAAAATGTTCTTTACACTTTTGTTTGTATATGAATATAGCGATAACAAAATTAATGTCATGATTAGATGTGTGCGATGATAAGTACTCACTCGAAAAATTATTGCCTCTATCATAATTTTCTTGATTTAATTTACTTTTTATTGAGTAACATACTGTTAGAATGATACCGAGGAGAAGAAAGAACAGTAATAAAATTAAGCCTTCCATTTAATTAAAGTAGTCTATTTGTAATTGTTAAAATTCTCTGTATACATGCTTGCAAGAGTATAAAATTTGTATGATTCTTTCTCTCTTTCGCACAGATAAACATTTTCTCTCAAATGTTTTTTCTTTCTCTTTTCATCAACCCTTGAAAAACGAGAGATTAATCTCCTCAATGAGAGATAGAGAGAGAGAGAATAACAGTTTTTTTTTTCTTTTTTTAAAAATATTTTTCCTTTTATTGCTATAAATTCTTTGGTTTGTAAAATATTCTTCTAGTGTAAAATATGTTCTAGTATTGTATTTAGTAAAAAAGAAAAATTTTCCTATATAACAAATTTGAAAAAAGTAATATTGAACACATTAATTATCCCTAATCCTAAATAAATCTATTTCATATATTAACTTTTATAAATTTACACTAAACATTTGGCGTATTTTGACCTGACATTTCGAGCCACATTTCATATGTAGGAGGTGGTAAAAGTTCATCATCAATATTTGTCGTTGTTGTTAGAGTTTTTGGTTTTGCAGGACTATTTATATTCATAGTTGATGCTGTTGATTTCTTTCTCTCTTCCAATTGAATAACATAAGTTGAATCTCGATTATTGTTCAATCTTCTTTCTCGCTCTGCGAAATTAAAAATTATTGAATTATTAAAATTTTCGTTCATTAACCGAGTTTTTACCTATTCCATCATCTTCATTATCACTAAAAATATTACAACAAAAGCACAAAATACAGAAAATGATGATGAAAGAGCAGAGAAAAATTATTAAAATTCCTGCATCCATCATTTGTTGCGAACTTTTCTATAAAAGGATATGTACTATTACTGATGCTGTCTTCTCTTTTTCTCTCTCATTTCCTAATATCTTGCGCGCCTCTCTCAAATATAAAGAGAGAATATTCCACAACCCTCGATAAAAAGTAAACAGACAATTTTCTTCTTCATACATGTTCTCTTCACACAGTTTTATTTTCTTTTAACATATAACTTACATTTTTCGCTCTTATTTGACACACATGTAATCATTTTGATTTGAATGTGTCAATGCTAAAAGTGACATCATTATAAAAAAAATTTGATAATTTGTTCTTAATGAAAGCAAATCTCATTGTTGAATGCAGTATTATTATGTATGTATATACTTATAAAAATTCAAAGGAGCAAAAAATTTATAACAAGACATATATAGGCATATTGTTTAAATAAAAAATAAACTTTGTAAGACACAAATATTTAAGTCACATCTCGAGCTTATTTTCATCATTATTTAATCTTTTATGGGCACATTAACTTTAATAAATTGTCTTCTTATCGATTGTGTCAATTGTATTGTTGAGTTTAATTTCCTGGATAGTTTGGATTATAAGGTGATTGTTTTTGATATTGCACTTGATTTACAGCTTCATTATATGATGGTGGATACATTGTTTGAGAAGCTTGTGCTGGTGGATAAGGAGCGATTGCGCCGACATTCATGGGTGGGTAAGGAGCAGCAGCATTCATCGGAGGATAACTAAATAAAATGAAATGGGAAATGAAAAAAATGTATTATTTCTATTTAAAAGTATTACATTGAGCGCAAAATAATACTTACGGTGCAACTGGTTGGTGTTGTTGCATAGGATTGTATGGTTGCTGTTGTGGATAAGGCATTGAAGATTGCATTGGATAGGGGGTTTGATGACTTGGGGTTTGATTTGTTTGAACGGCATAATTTGTGCCAGGAGCTTGGTGTGATGTTGATGTTACAACAACTGGGCCTGTGTGTAGTAAAACAATAATATATGAATTAAAGTGATTCACGATATTTTTCTTCATCGAATGTGATTCACTTAATTTATATTTTATTAAAATTACTTACTTGAAAATATAGCACCTTCGTCTTTCTTTTTACAACAGAATCCACACATCGAGCATAAAACGAAGATAGTAAAGAATATAAATATGACAAAGAAGACATCCATCGTTTTATCAAAAGTTTATTAAAGTTTCCTTGCTATTTAATTTCTTTGGTACTTGGTATTAATTCACTTAAACTGATTGCTATTACTATTAATCTTTTATCAATAATCAAATTAACTACAACAAAGTTTATTTCTAAACTCTATATCATAGCGTTTTGCGAATTTAATCAATTTTCACTTTTTTCATGGAAGTAAAATTAAAATTTACAGGGGGTTCCCATGCAGTGATGATTTTTGAATGTTTTCGATGTTAATAGCAATTCTAAATGAGATCAATCACTCAATAGTTATTGTTTTAATATTCTCTTGCACTTATTAATAATGAAAAATGTTTTTAAAAATTTTTTTATATATCCACTTAGTTTTAAAAGGGGTACACAGCACAAAAAATTAACGACATTTCACTTGATTTTAATTCCTTAGTTTATCAATTTTAAAATAGCTTGGAGGTGCATCTTCATCTACGTTATTTTTATTTATATTATTATCATTCACAATGTTGTTCAATGGAAAACCTGTAGATGATTGTGCAGCAGTTGATACAGGATAAATTTGATTATTTTGAGATGAATTGTTGTATGGTGTAGACATAGGCATTTGAATGTTTGATTCGGAAAGAGGTAGTGATGGTGGTTGATTTTGATAAGTTATAAGTGGAGGTGGTTGTTGTTGAGGTACATATGGAGGCAATGATGATGATGACGGATGGGGTGATGAAGGTTGTGCATTTGTTTGCAAGTTCATTGAATATTGTGGTCTTTGAGACTGATTGTACGGTGTAAATGATTGATCGGTGATGACTACTGGTGCTATTAATAGAATCATAATGAAATTATAAGCCATCTTTAAGAAAACTGGTTTTTACTTACTCGAATAAAGTGTTTGATTTGTACGTTTTCGATAGGCAATGCATCCAAAAATCCCAAACATGCAACATGAAAGTGCTACAAAAACTCCAACCATAACCATTGCAATCACAAAAAATTCATCTTCCATTTTTGCCTTGTTTTTTTAAATTTTACTTCCCTACACTATGAGTTATCAATTATAAATGTCTAACTGAGCAAAATTGAATGAAATAAATTTTTAAGCGTTTTCTTATCAATAATAAAATAAACTCTTTTGTGATAAAAGTGCCATTTTTAAGACCCCCACCCACAAGTTTTGGTGTAAAAATTACGTCAATTTAAAATTCTTATCATTTTTTATTGAATTCTTATGATTCATTCACGTGCGAGTTTTTTTTAATAAATTGTATTAAGTTATATATGAACACTTTAATTTTATATTAGTAATTCTTTGAATTAATTAACATCTCATATAACTATAAAATCATGCATTCTTTTATCATGTTTTAAAACCTGCTTATTTATTATAATTATTTGATTTACATTTTTTTAAATAATAAAATTTATTACAAATAACGTGTATTCATATTATTGCACAATATATGTGTCTCTTGATTTAAATTTTTAATTAGGAATATTTTGAAAATGTTTTACATTACATATTATAAATTGCATACTTTTACTTCAACATATTAAATTTAGATTTTCAATTCGTACTTTTTTTCTTCAATAAAGAATAATAATAATAACGAATATTTCTATAAAACGAAAAAAATTGGGAAAGTTTATTTGATTGATGTCAACATAATCAGTTTATAGCTTATTGATTGCCTGTTGAAGGCATCTTCAATCTGACAGATGTATGCCAGACTGTAAATCGAATTACTCGCTTGATACACCCTAGTAAGGCTGTTGTAAGCACGATGGTGGTAGCGATGGAATTTAAACATTTGCAACACATATTGACGCTGTTGGTGTAGATTGACAGGTGTTAATTGATATAATTTATGTTTTATTTAAGACGTTGTTGTTGTTGATTGAAAATGACTGATTACATTTAAGTTCATAGAAAATTTTTATTTGAAGAAAAAAATTTTGTTTTAATTGAGAAAAACTAAAATGAATTCATCTGAAAAATAAGTTATTGATCATAAAGTATATTAGTTTTTGCAACTTCAAGTTTGTTTTCCATGTAAATTCATATGAAAAATTACGCCTGAGAATTTCACGCTATGATTGACGCTAATTACATAAAATTTTCATCAGAGAATGGTAAAGGTTCGTTGAATACGAAAAAAGAACCCTTTTAAATCTCCCATTTGAATTATATTTTGTTTTATTTCTGCGCTAAGAGAAAAATATTGAGCACCTTTGGGCAAAGAAAAAAGACAAACAAAAAGCTCTTGTTGCTTTAAAAATGAAACTTTTAATTTTTTAATTATTACAGATATGATTTAAATTTAATACACAATGTAAATACATTCACTTTTTACAGCAATACTTTTTTGTGTTTGTCTTAAATTTTTTTATAATTTGTTCAAATGATTTTTGTAAACTCAAAATCCTCATTGTGCTCCATTTCTGAGTTATATTGATGACGTTCGATAAATGGATTTGATGTAATGGTAAAATTATCCATGTCATCATCATCGGTAGCGTATGAATTTTTAAAGACTACACCGTTTGAGCGAAGCAAATTTTCATTTCGTACACAACATGGTTTCTTGTTCTTGATAAAATGTGTGGTATGCTGGGATATAGATGCTCGAGTGTTGCATACTGATAGTGTCTTGTCGTGGTAGTCAGTCATCGTTGTCGCACCTGTTGCCATACCACTTGCTGACTGATGAAATCGTTTACCAATTCCATATCTTTGGAAAAACGAAAAACGTCGATAAAATTCTCTCTTGAACTTTTCCTGTATAAAGATGATAAAAAAGTTATTTATAAATATAATGCGTGGGTGCTGAAGTTTGTTTATTGATGTTCTTTTGTATTCCCGAAAAGTTTTCTTGACATTTTTCATTTAAAAATTCGTTTAAATATTACGCCTTTCAAAAAAATATTTACCTAAAATTAAAGCAATTTTGTTTAGGATAAAAGAAAACGAAAGTCATAATTTCTTTCTTGAAAATAATGACGAAACTATTTTATGACAAATTGAAAACTTCCTCGTCTTTATGAAGACTATTAAATTATTATTGTTTTACGTCCTTATCGAACTCATGCGTCTTCCATTCGCTTTGTTATTAATGAGCGGAAATTGAATATTCTTTCGAAACTCTCGTCTTACTTACATTATAAATGCCATATATAAATGGATTGTAGCAGGAATTGCTCATTGCTAGACAATCGCAGCACAACCAAATTATATTGATATGATGATACTCATTTATTGATGGCCACGTGACTTGGAGGATGTTATAGAGTTGTAATGGAAACCATGCTACACAAAATAGTACCACTACAATCACGAGCATTTTAATGACTTTTTTCTTGTTTTTTAGCAAATTTAAATCTCTTGAGTCTTGCGCATTTCCTGGAGTCTTACTTCCCCAAAGCTTTACAGCCATCTATATGTGCATTATATATACATTAGTGAAAATAAATATGTCATCAAATTTTTATTACTGTAAAATGAGAAATAAACGAAAAGGGATCGAGGTAAAAAATTTACCTGAATGTAAACAAAACTGATGATGCAAACAGGTATGAAGTATTGAACAAGCACAAGTGTATATCTATAACAGAACATTGCTGTATCGCTTAGGTTGACGTTTTGACAAAAGGGCTTTGTAATATTGACTGCTTCTGTGTCGTTGTCTTCTGTTATCCATGTATGAATAATTCAAGTATATTAAGTGTATCATAAGTGATGTAAAACCGAATAAGAGAGAAAGTGAGAAAAGAAACTGAAAGTGAGTTGATCATTCTTACCATCATATATCATATCAATCATGAACAACAATTGCCACCACAAATTTATTATATATTTTTTATTTTGAAATATCGTCTCTGTCAATTCATACCAACTCAAGTATCTATTTAGAAAGTTTAATGAAATGTTATGTATTACGCTTATGAGAGAAAGAATTTTTCTGAGAGCTTTTTCTGTAATAAATCGAAAAATAAAAGCCTAAGTTTTATAATGGCTTTTATTTCAATCATTCTTTTCTCCTTACTTTCTCTTTATATTGATTGTATTATAAGGGATCTTTCTTCCTCACTCAAAATTGTGGAGATTTGTTTGACGTTACAAAAGTATATAAAAACGCACATTAAAATAAACAAATTAACCTTTTTTTAATATTTTGAATCATGATAATGTAATTTAATGATGTTTTGATATTCATCATTTAAAGTTTCAGTGTTTTGGTATTTAACACTTAAAATTTCAAATTTTTACGTTCAGTACTTAATTTTTCAATTTTTTTGGCGTTCAATGTTTGCAAATATAATAAACTTTAATACTTACTATAAACATATTGTCTCAAATCAACAACACGAAGCCCGTATGAAATAGGTGCAGCTAGAATAAATGCCACTATCCAGATAATCGCAATAATAATTTTTGATGCATGTTTCGAAGATCTCGCCCTTAGTGGATTCAATATGGCCTTGTGTCTATCTATTGCAATAGCTGTTAGAGTGAAAATTGATACATTTACAGATAGAATCTGCACAAATGGGCAAAAAGGGCACATTATTTTCGGCAAATCCCAGCGTTGCAAGACAGCAGCTTGGAATTGAAATGGAATTGAGAACATGCCAATAATAACATCAGCCATCGCTAAATTTGCTGGAATTATTTAGAAACACATGTGAAGTAGAAATGAAAAAAAAATTGATTAATTCATGTGAAATTTCAAAACATATTGTCATTATATGAAAAAAAAGAAAAAAAGATAAATAAAATGTGAGAACAGTTGCGAGCTTACCAATAAAGAAATTCGTAACTGTATGCATTTGTCTTGTTGATTTTACAATGAATATCACGAGAACATTTCCAAGCACAGCTATGATACTTATACTACCATACAAAACACTTAATATCGCGAGAAGATGTGGTGGCACTTCAAAAACAAACTCTAGAAAGAAAGAAAAGTTTTGTCAATTGGCTTTGTGAACGTGATACGAGTTTTCAAAAATGTTTGACTTTATTCATTTTCAACGAAATTAAGTATAGACCCACAAGTGTATATTCTTTGAAGGATTTAATCCCGTGATGACTTTTAAATAAAAAAAAAAAAAGATTTTCGTAACTCTCACAAGCGTGACCAAATACATTTATGAAAAATTTATGAGTATAAATTGCTTAGTGTAATTGAGAGCTTTAGTTAAATGAGTGAGATCGAGAAATCATTACGTCAACTGTTTTACGTAAAAATATTTACTATTGTCATTAAGCTCCCCTCAACAAGCGACCCATGAATTTATGTCAAAGTTCAGAATTGATGAGCATAAGAAAGATTGTGTGCTTTAACAATTGAGGGAGTTTTGGAGTTTTGTTGATATTGGATGGAGGTGAAAAAGGTGTTTAAGGAGTGTAAATTTACAATACACTTATTCTTATCGAATTTCATGCCTTCTTATAAAACCCTATCGATGCTATTATCATCCCTTTCTTCATGTTTGCTTGCAGCAGTTTTTATTTAATTTTATATTCAGTTGATTTTCTACAAAATACAACAAGGAAAAATAAATCTTTCATAAAAGAATGAAGTTTTGTTAGATTATATCAATATTGAATACAAAATTCTAGCAGTAGATATAATTTTTTTTCAGCTTTAATTATTCGAAAAAATAATTTTCTCGAGTTCATTTACAATGGAAAGAAAAAGAGATAATATGCAGCAAATTTATTACTATAAAAGCTCTGATAATATCAAATGAAATTCTTTTACGCATTTTTGTTTGACAGAATGATACTACTTTCTTTTTTATTTTATCTTATATATAGGTTGTGATATCCGTCTATACACAGGCAGTTCATAATGTATTTTAAGGATAAAATTATGTCAAATTATTCAGCACTTATAAATCGATGTGTTTTGATGTTCAGCACTATTAATTTAGTATTTAGGTGCTCAGTATAATTGATTGTTACAGATTTTACTATAAAGTATTTTAGTTTTCAGGATTTAGGATCGAGTGTTTAAGTGCTCAGTTTTTACTCATTATTTTTAAATGATTTTGAGTTATGAATAGTTTTGAGGCAAACGTAAATTAATTAGGAAGAATAGTAATAGTAGTTAGTATTTATGAACTTTTGAGCACGAAAGGTCCAAATAATGGACTATCCTCGATAGTATCATATAAATGATTAATAATATTGAAAATTGGAATTAATGGTTTTAAAAATTGATAATAAAGTCAAAGTGATTATAAAAGCATACTAATTCTTTTATCAAAAGAAATCAAAGTAATTGCGGAGAGAGATAGAAAAAGTTCAAACGTTATTAGGAAAACATTTCTATGTCCAATAAGGTTCGAGCAAGGAGATTGTCCTTAATTTTCTTTAAATACAGTATTAGAAAAATCAACAGAATAAAAAAAAACGATGATGATAATAACGCAAGTAAGAGGGAGTAGAAAAGACAGTTTATAATAAATAAGTATAGAATAAAATGTTGATTAGAGTCTAGTGATAAAATGAATGGTCGCATAGAAAAAGAATGAAGGCAAAAAAGCAAAGAAATATGTCATAATGAAGATTCATGAAATTCAATTACGAATAAGTTAAAAAACTTGTCAGTGGTATATATAAGTATTTGGCATGAGTCTCTTTTATTTTCAGTTATTTATTTGATAAAAAAAGAAAAAAGTAACTATAAGAACGTAGGAGGTAAAATGAAACAATAAATTGTAGAACCTAATTAAAATCCAAGTCAATTTGAAGAACGCGAATAAACAAGAACATACTATGTTCATTAAAAATAGAAAACGAGTGAAAGGAAAATCCTCTTTTAATGAAAGACCAATGAAAGAGAATAGAAAAGAAGAAAAATATACTCACCATCATCGGACACTACATTAAAACTCTGTGATGTCGCATTCGGCGAGTCCTCGTATAAATGCTCTGGTTCTAATAGACTCTCCATTAATCAAAAATTTCTATTATCTAAAACGACTCGAGGAAAAGAAAAGATTGCATGTGGAAAATAAAGACCGAGTCGAGCATAAGAAATTAAATTAGGGCAGTTTCATATTTTTTTTTTTATTTTCTCTCCTCCTTAAAAAATATAAGCGATCTTATCTTAGATGGACTAAGTAAAGCTTTGAATTGTTCTCTATTTTCTTCTGTTTCCGCTTTCAGTAAAATGAATCCTTTCAAGTTTTAATTTATTCTACTCTTTTTTTTATTTGGCTGGATAATTATTTTATCTTCATATATTCTTACCAGAATATAGTACATTGCATATAAAATGAACTAAAAAGTAATAAATTTCTTTCAATTTATTTGAGGCAAAGGGAGAGAAATTAAGAATAAAAAACAAAATCATTGTGATAGATTTATGAAAAGAAAAACGCTGACTGACCGCTAGTCTAACAAGATTTGAAATATGAATATCATTAAATTCACCGCACGTAGGAATTTAGTATTTATTTTTTTATTGCTGCGTATTTTTTATGAATGATTTTTTCGTCATAAATGCGAGTCTTTAGTTGAGAAAATAAGAGAGCTATTTCATGACTTGTACATTGTGAAGATGAATGAAAAATGCTGAATTCTTTAAAATCATGTTTTTGACTTTAAAACATAGTATTTTTTCAAATCAACAGTTTTTCATAAAAAATTATAAGTTGCATTATCATTTGCAGAGTGTATATAATTCTAATCTATATATGTTCAGTGCAACAATGATATTTTATTATCTCAAGGATTTTTCATTTTAATGATGTTGATGATGATTGCAGCTTCATACTTTAATCAGATTCATTTCATTCTTTTGCAGGATATTTTTATTAAAAAGTCAACAAAGCTCTCACTTGTTAGTTAGAGCCCAGCTGAACATTTTAATTAAAAAAATCTACTGTATAAATTAACCTAATTATACAGTGAAATTCTTTGATGTCGCTAATATAGTGAAAAAATTACACTGTTTCGTTTGTGTTTTGTTAACGAGAGAGAGAGAGAGAAAAAAATGAAAAACTCATCGTAAAACTGTCAGGAAATTTAATTAAACTGTAAAAAAATTCTCATGAGATGTATACAATAAAATTAAAAATGTTTCAAATTGATTCCATCCGATTTCGATGAATTTTGAGTGTTTAAAAACTTTTTGGATTCTATTAATCGATTAGACAACTTTATTCATTATCAGATAAGTGAGGCTAATGACTAAATTCGCACATGACTGATGATAATTCTTTTGCTCAATCAGTAGTGCGGGAAAAAATGATTAATTGGATGAGTTTCAAAAACACACATAAAGTTTTAATGTCTAACTTTCGAAACTACTTTATTTCATAGAAGCAGAAACCATTTCATATTTTTTGAAAATTCACTTCCTTGCATAAAATATAGTTAGAAAGAAGATTAACGTCTATTTATATTTGCAATAAACTATTTGACATGTCAAACAAAAGCACTATCTTTTGAAATCTTTTGTAAATTAGAATATCATAAGGTTTTATTTATCATAAAAAGAATGTTTAATATCCATATATTGAAATTGACATGCATGTATAGAGGTATCAACCTATGGTTATTTTTTGATATTTTCTTTGGAGTTAACAGTAATTCATTTAGAACAGAGAAAATTACATTGTAAAGATAAAACCACTTGATATCGAAGATGTCTTTAAAGAAAGAATATAAAAAAATGAGCTTCGTTATTACAATTCATTTAAAAAGTTTCATAATCCGCAATTACTTTAGCACGAAAGTCGTCACACAAATTATATTGTTGTCATATGTTGGTTTTTATTTTTAAGAATATTGATAATTAGTATGTATTATCTACGTTTCTTACATCATTAACTATTGTTATTGGTTTGGTGAAATTTCGAATACGTAGTCTATTCTTCATTATTAAAACTTTTTCTTTTCAAGAAAATTAGGTGTTTAAACGAAGCAATTTTTCGCGATTTTTAGCAATTTTCAGCGATTTTTTTTGTCGAATCACCTTCGTTTCTACCCATTATGTGTAACCTTCAGTCTTACAAAATCTAATAATTGCGTCAAAATTAAATACATAAATATTTATCATGAATTTTGTGGATAAAATATATGAAACAAAATATTTTGAGCTTAAAAATCGCTTTGTTATCATAAAAAATATTTTTCCTTCTTAATAATTTTTTTTCTTGACTCGATGCTGCTGTTGCTGCTGTAAAAAATTTCTTTAAATGACAGAAAGAGAAGATGAAATGATAAAAAAGTTTGGAAACGTACTGCTAAAGTCATATTTTCCACAGACACATATTTGTCCAAAATATGGCAAATCATATGCATGAAATCACTTGAAAAAGAAGAAGGCTTTTAAAAAATGTAAGATCCTAAAAAAACAAGATATGCCATTGTCATTTTTAATGATTAATAGCATTATTAGGGCAAACTATTTATTTTCGAGTGATGTTGACTTAGTGTCTTAAAGCAAAAGTAGAGTAGAGGATTTTTAAATTTCTATGAAGTCTACTTTGCATGACATGTCAGGCAATTTATATTAAACATAAATAGACGCTAATCTTTATCTCTTTTCTTCCTTATACAGCACAAAATTTGCAAGAATTTGAATTTTTTTCCATGAGAAAATGCTTTAAAGAATCTTAAAGAGCTTCAATATTGAATTTCAATTCAAATAAATTTTTTCAAGCTTAAATTGAGGATTTCTGACAAATCAATCAATTAATATATCTTCACAAACTTTATTTTCTAAATTATTGCACAAGTGAGAATGATGATATTGATGAAAAGAAGAACTTTTTTATAAAGTTATCCAATAAAAAAGTACATGCTTAAAACACAGCACACGTAAAAATGAATGTCAAGCTATGAACATTTCATGAACTAAAATTAAAATCTAATAAGTTTTCAAAAGGAAGTTTCCCTAAACAAAGTTAGAAACAATTGTAAGATGACGAGGTTACTTTGGAACTTTGTAAGTGGTATTACGATTCAATAATTCGATATTTATTGTTTTTTCACTCCGCAAGCGTCTCAAAAAGCAATTAAACTGAAATTTAACAAGCTTCTTAAATTCTTTTGCCAAAAGCTATTTTTGACAAAAGGATAATTGAAAAATTCGATTTGTAATAAAAGAAGTAAA
>JACWBX010003059.1:2372-27736 GCA_014622435.1 Polypedilum pembai
GTTGCTTTTCGTAAAAACAAAATAAAACACAAATATTTTTCTAACTACTCACTTGATTTCTATTCTGATTAAAGATTTAAATGTAGAATTTCGGCATCTTTCATTCATTAATGTCTTAATTTTTGGGCTATCAATCCTAATTTTTGGCTTATTTGTTTACATTTTAAATCCATCAAAAATTCTTTTTAAACACAATATAGACTTAATATTTCTTTATTTTATTGTTTAATAATCAATGTACACACGATTTACTATATTTAAAACGCTTTTAAATAGAAAAAATTCCAATTTATTTTTTTCCAACATTTTTTAACGCGTTTCACATATTTGACTGAGCGCGATTGTCGTTGTTTCAACAAAATTTTTGTAAACAAATACACCAAAAATTAAACAGAAAATACAACAAAAATTCGGATTTTAATTTGCAATTTAATTTAGCAGATTAAGATGTGTATAATGATGATAAAAAGTGTTTTATAGTGTTTTTGATGATATACTACAAATCTTAATATTACAATTATTCAGTGATAAATTTTGAAAATGAAATCCTTTAAAATTTTATGTTTTTTGGAAAATAAATGAAAATGAATATTTCTTTCAAAATATTATTCTAATAGTAACAATAAAGTATTACTGAGTGTTTAAATTTCATTCTTAATCAAGTTTAATCGATAATTCTATGAAATGTCAAAGATTTCATAATGAATTCATAAATAGGTGAATCGATCAAAAATTAGGATACACCAAAAATTAGGAACGTTTACCCTAAATTTTTAAAACACGTTTTCGAAAATAATTTTTGAAATAAAATCAAAATAATTTATTTTTTAAGCTAAAATTCTGTAAAATAAAGCCTGATTTAGTTTGATAATAAACTGTTTTATATTGAGGAATATTCTTAATTAGTTTAATTATGTAATTTAAGTTTTTTCTTAACAAACTTTTTAAAATTTGAATAATTTCGTGATATCGTAGTTGAACACTCCTGGACCTTTTTATTTCAAATTACGGTACTTAACGATCAAGTGTCTCTACCAGAATCATAGCAAACAATTTGAAATTGAATTATCAACCTTCTTCATTCTATTCATAGATAAATTAACAAATTCGTTTCAAGTCAGACTAAATAATTAATTGATACTGTTTTTGTAATAGTTCCTTGAGACATTTGACACTTTAACACAATTTAAATTAATAATTTAATTTACGATGAATTGGCTTAGCCACAACACGTTTTTAAAAATTAATATGTAAACAAAAAATTCAAAATAAAATGTCCGTTAAAAAAAAAGAAAACCTTCTTCATTCTATTTTCTTTTTATTTCTTCTACTGATGAGTGTACACGGCAAGAAAATAGAATTAATTACTTAAACACTTCTTTTTTTTCGTTTCCTGAACAACAAACGTTTTTCTTTCTAAATTTTCTGAGTGATGATGAAAAGTCATGATTGTAGAAAAATCTTTCTCTTCTGGTATTATGAAAAAATTTTATCACTTGGTTTTCTAAAAATTTTATTTTTGATAAATTTCTAAAGAAGAATTTTGTATCATGCATGGCATGTATTTTAAGATGAAGAGAGGAATTTAGATATAAATATTTATTGCTTAATACTCAATTATTTACTATAAACTTTTTTAATTTGCAAAAAGCAGGAACTTCAAGTCAGTCGAAAGACGAGTTAATGATCAAAAATGTAACTGATTAAAGGCCGCTTTATCAACATCACAATTATTCATTGTATCAATATTGTTATGAAATAAAATTAAGAATTAAATAAATTTTCTATTATTATTCAATATTTTTAATGATTTCTACATAAATTTGTAAAATTCTGCTAAAATATCTACAAAAAATATGCAAAGTGACTACAAATTCGTTGGTTACTAAGGCCTAAGTTTAAATTAAAAAAATACGTAATTAAAAATTTCAAAGAAGAACTTTTCGTCGTTCATTTCTAATTTCAAAAATCAACTTTTAGAAATTCATTATCAAGGACTCGAAGTTTTAATTTTAAATGAAAGACGACTTTTTAATTAAATTTTGTTAGGCAACCATCATGATGATGAAAACATTTAATAAGAAAGAAATGAGAACATCTTTTTGACTATCGTTTTTCCTCGAATATAAAGATATTTCCATGTCTTCAAATTTCAGTCATTTTCATTCGAAATTCCATACAAAATTAACTTGGGAAAACTCAAATAAAAGGAAAAATATTATTGTATTCGAATACAAGGAAAAATATCCGTATATTCGAGGGAAGATGGTAATAATAAAACATCTTAAAGTAATGAAATAAAAATTTATTATAATATCACTTGCAATTGAAATAGAGAAAGAAGAAAAAGAATAGAATAAAATCGGATTAGCTTTAGGAATATTATATGGAAATGTTAAGCACACACAAAACAAATAGAAATGAGTGAGAGAAAATTCTCATGATAAATCCTCATCACGGAGCATTCGAATGATGGAAGTCAGAAGTGAATAAAGTATGATGATATTCCCATAGCTTAAAGATATTTCACTCGCACATACACTTGGATACACACACATTTATTTCATCTTATGAGGTTAAACAGCAAAATAAATTCCGTTTTATCAGTGCTTGTTGCGAAGACATCTCGAAAATTTCCTTTTCGCATTTCCTGGGATTTGTTTTTTCATCTTTTTACTCTCACTTGCTCGCTCGCTCGCGTTTCTATACTGAGATTTCTTCTCTCATGAATATGTGTAGCTCTGTTTTATAGATAGATAGCTTTACTGCACGCTTTCTCACTCTTCTCGTCTTTATCGACATCATTTTATGAAAATAAAGACAAGGTTTAAACATTTCAACTTATGTATGTGTAATTGTTGTTGAATTAACAAGAAATAAGCAGGAAACCAATGGTTTTAATATTTTAGCATTCATTAATGATTTTAATAAAGATTTTAAAAACTTTTAGCAAAAAATAGGTTTTGTTTACTTTTTAATGAGAATAAATTTGTAAAAATATGAAATTTTATAACCGTCATTTAGTTATTTGAATTTTTAAATAGTTGTAAGCCCCTTTTAATAAAATCTCAGTCTTATTCTAAAAATCAAACTGAAAACATTTATTATTCCTGTGAAACAATTTATTAAAGTTATTACAAATTTGAATTTTCCTATCATGGATTAAAAAAGACGAGAAATTTAAAGAGAACTTCTTCTAAATGTTTGGGAGTGTGAGATGCATGCATTGAATAAAAATAAATTTTTCAACCAAATGTAAGAAAAAAAGGTGAGGTGAAACATGAAAATACAATTTTCGTTGAACGAAAAAATCATTTTTCTTGTTTCTTCACATTATGCTTTCGGTCGTACGTGTATATACATGTATATTCATCACACACACTCTTTTTACTTATTTGCTAGTTGGATATTGTTCGTCATGACGAACCCTCGAGCTTATTTTGCGTAAATATTGAATCAAGAGCTTTCCACTACGGCTGCCGTCAATACATACATACACATCAATTCTGAATGCTCTATGGGGAAAATAAGTGAAAAAAGAATAAGCGGGGAAGAAAAAAGTGTCGCTTATGAAATTTTTATGTGTGTGAAAATGTCTCGTAGGCATCTGAAAATTGAACCTTTTATGCCGCCGTCGCTTTTTTTTAAACTGAGGTCTTACTACGTGTGGAATTTCCTACTCTCTATCTTCCCCAAACATACACGCACATTCTTTTAGGCCAATTTCTTTGGCTTTTTACTGTAGTGTGAGGTGAATTTGATTAAATTTAAGTCAGAATTTTTTTGTGGATTTTGAAATTTTAAACAAAATTCTTTCCAATAAAAGTTTTCTTGTATCGATTAAAATTAGAATTAAATCAATGTATAGTTGTCTTATCTCTGAAGCTAACAGTTACAATCAATTGATACTAACTGCTAATTAATATGTTTTTAAAGTTTAGTGCTCAGCTCTCAGTGTTTGAGTGTTTCAATGCTCAGCATTAAGCGTTTAAGTATTTTAGTGCTCAGCACAAAGTGTTGTGTTAAGTGTTTCAACACTTAACCATAGACATTAAAATATTTACCGTCTTCCCTCGAATATAAGAGCCGGCTCTTATTTTAGAAACTGGCCAACTTTTAAAATTTAACGTATTTTTTTCCATACTAAATCAAAACAAAACTGAGCAAAAGGCTCTTATTCTCTAATATAAGAGCCGGCTCTTATAATCGAGGAAAGACGCTAGTGTTAATCATTTATGAATGCGCCAGTATTATGATATTCTGGTATAAACTTGAAGCTTTTCATTTTGTCTATCATCTTCCATTGACTATTAGAGTTGGCTTTATTTTCAAATTTTTCTAACTTTTCTTTGCTTGTTCGAACACAAAATCAGCTCTTAAAATCGAGTAAAGACTCAAGTCATAAAAATTCAAAGCTTTTTCACACACACAGATTTCATTCGAAAGAAATTTTCATGACTGCAATAAAATAATTTCACTCTCGTTCAACATTCATGTTTTTAGAACAGCAACCTAAAAAATATTAGCGAGGGAATGAAAGTGACAAAATAACTCGATTTCGGTAAAAAAAATTTTCACCCTATTGACTGCATGTCACATCACAGTGAGCGAGAGCGAAAGAGTTCATAGTCACGAATAAAAATGTTAACAACTTTCATTGAAAGCAATGAAGTGTCTTCAAAAAGAAAGCGTGAGGGAAAAGAATGTAACCCAATTTCTTGATTACATATTTCTGTTTTGCATACAACACACTAAAAAGTGGCTTTTTTTCTTGCCACCTTTTTTTTCACTAGATCCCTTCACTTTTTTTTTTGCAAGCGATATTTGACGGAGTATAATATTTGAAGTAATTTAAAAATTTGTATTCATGAGCTGTTTTGATATCAAAACGATTTCCATATTTTCTATCAACATTTATTTTCCTTTATCATCCCTTTCGCTAACCCCATAAAAATGTTATGTGTGTGTATGTGTGTCTATACGACGTGCTTGATAGTCATCTATATCTATCTCAAGTAAAGAAGAACTTTACATTCTGCTTCATACATGTTAAAGTAAATATAACTGGAGGGAATGTATACAAAATGATTGAAAAATTTTTGAGTTGATGAAACCAATATTTTACTTAGTTAAAAGTTTATAAATTCTGTTTTATTAGAATATAATTGACAATAAGCAAGTCCACAAGTGACAAAATTCTTCTTTTCCATATTTCTTTTTAATTACTTGCTTTCAGTCTATCACATTGAGTTTGAATGATAGAAAACTCACTATATTGTAATATAAACCATTTTTTGCTTGTTAAAAGTATTTAATTTGGCCTAAAAATGATTTTCAAAAAGCGTCACTGGGTAACAAAATTTTGTTTTTGTCACAGATTTTTACAAATTTTGGCTAAACTACTTATCAAAACTCCTCAATAAATGGTTTTTGAGCGTAAGTAAACCATTATCTATCATTCAAAACAATTATTGTAGCTAAATAACAACGATTAATAGGAAAAAATAGCGTCACTGGGTAATAAAAATTGGATTTTGTAGAAAATAAAAGCGTTGGAGAGTTTCAAAATTTTTGTTTGCAAAAAGCATAAAAGCTTTTTAGCTTGTCTATTCTTGATCCTTTTCTTTTTAAAATTTTATTTATAATTGCTTAATCAATCTAGAATATGATTTATTAAGAGAAATAAGAGATATCAGTAGAAAATTGAAACTGGAAATTTTTCGAACAAAAACAAGTAGAGAAAGAGTTACAAAACGCTTTTTTTGAGTTCTACTTTCTCATGGAATTGCACAATAAGTAATTTTCAATTCTTTAATAAAAAATATAAATCAATGTCAGAAATTATTCTAAAAGAACAAATTTGAGATTAAACACTTCATAAAAAAACTTTTTCTTTCCTTTTTCCTCTCTCTCATCGTCCCATGCTGTGAAGGAAAAAAATCACAAAGAAAAACATCTTTGTGACCTTGCGATACAAATAAATCCCAATGTTTTTGTTTTCGTTCTCACTCTCTTCCATCGCCATTATAAAGAGAGAGAAAAAAATAATTTTTCCCTCGTTAGTTCCACAACCGTGTTTTAGTATCATTTAATGAAGAATAAAAAAAAATTCTTTCCTTCGCTGACGAACACAAACAGGCCGTGAGACATTATTACAAAGTTTCGTTTCAATGTGGCTGGCTCCATAATAGCACTTCATAATTTTTACGAGAGTTGAAGATGATGATAAGATAATTCAAAACTTTTTTTTTTGTTTCGCACTTTGATGCTCTTTTTATGGTCGTTGTGTACACAGCAAGAGAGAAAAGAGAAGGAAATTTTTTCATTATTGCTTAATATATGCCTGAAACATGAGAGTCTAAGTAAGTGTGTAAGATGTTAAAGGTCGTTTCTACTTATTTTTATCTTTCACTGCTGCGACGATGCTATAAAAGTTGAAAAAGAGAAGGAAGGTGTGTTTAAGAACTTTCCTGCTGCTGCTGTTGCTGAACTTTTACTTTTTTATGAGATTAGACATATGTATTGATAATCATAATGGACTTAGCCAAGTAAGAAAAAAAAGTAGGTCATTAGAAAGGTAAAAATTGCAGACGAGAATTTATTTGCTCATAAATTTAAGTCATTGCATGATTCTGTCCACTTAAGAGATAACAATAAGTCAATTTTACTGCTTACTTTAATCTCATAACTTACTTGAAGACAATTTAATTGAAATTTTTAATATTAGAAGAATTTATTATAAAATAAATGTTGGAATTCAAAAATAACTGTCATTTATATATTTGAATTTCTCATATTAAGTTCAGTTGTTTACTTAAATTTAAAACTTTTACCGTGAATAAATCAAAGTAAACAATTTATTTATTTCTGATAGAAATATTTGTGTGTTATTTATAAAACTTAACAATGAGTTCAAATTAAAAGCTTTTATTTGTTCTTTATCTATAAACACCAATAGTAACTAATATCAATAAACTGTTCAGGTTCATTTTCCTTGTCTGTAAATAATTTAGAATTGATTAAATTGAAAGACCAAAATCGATTGATTAAACAAGTTCAATAACATTTTCATAAGCCTCAAACCTTTCCCTCATCAACTTAATTCGACCTTTCTATTTGAACCGAAACATATGTATGCCATAGGTTTTCTGTAATGCGAATCTAATTAAGAGCACTTTTTCCGTGTTTACGCTACTAATTATTTTGACTCATGCCATAGCACACTATTTTTTGTAAACCTTTTGCTTCATTTACATGCTCTATACAGGGAGAAAGGAAAAAAAAAGTTGAATATCAGTGTGTGGGAGTGAGAAAATGAACTAATAAACCTTACTTCCACCTTAATTTATAAACAGCATAGCACAACAAAAAAAACTGATTTCATTAAAGTTAAATTGGTTACCAAATAAAAGCTGTTGTTGGACTGAGAGAAAAAAAGAAGGAGTTTAATTTAGGCACGGTAGAAAATTTACATAATGAAAATTTGTGAAAGTGACAAGGACAATTTTGACTATGGAAATAGAAAAATATTGAAAACAAAACTTCAAACCACAACGAATTTGTTTATGAATGGAAAGAAAAAAAAGGTTTTCAATGGGTTCTTCTTTCTTTTATTAAATAAAATTTGTATGTTCCTTCCCTTATTTATTAGAAATGAGAGAGCATGAAAACTAAATGGATGAAAAATTGCCCCACACAATTTAGCATAAATTATTTTGTGGAGAAAAAAGGAAGAAAACCTTTTTATTACTACGCTGCCACATGCTTCTACTTGTTCGCTTACCACACACACGAATACACAGGTAGAAAATTTATTCGAATCATTTATCATCAGCCTCAGTTGCTGTTATTGCTTCAACACAACTTATAAGAATGCTTATGAAATGATAAAGTTTTTGAATGATTGGTAATAAGAGTAAGTAGTGAATTCTTATGACAAATATATCAAGAAGAAAATTTATTCTCAAAAGTTGTTGCTGAGTGAAAGAAATAAAAGAGAAATGATCTGTAACCACTTAAAAATCGCTTCAGAATGTGAAATTTCTGGTATTGGCAACAGGTGTACTTTATAGTTTTATGGTTGATTACAATTCAATAAATTTTTTTTGTTCTCTTTCTACCACAAGAATATTGCTGATTTCAGCATATTTTTTTTATGATATTCTTCCCTCGTCTCTCTCGTTTCCTATTTCAAATAGAGTCAAGAATGGAATTGAAGAATTCATCCGCAAACATTATTGTATTCGATTTAGTACAACTGTAATTCACTCTCTATATTCAATTGGGAATTATAGAGTAAGGAAATATGTACTTGTTTTTTTTTCTGTGCATCAACAAAGCTGATATTATATCACCTAGAAGCTATTTATACTTTAGAAACGAAATACACTTTGAACTGTAAGATATTTACAGCAACAAAAGGATTTTGTCTTGAAATGAAATTTTATATTTACAAGAGTATCAATGTGGGAAGCAAAAGATGACAACAAATGTTGCTTCACGAGTGACTTTAACATAAATAAAGAGCTTTTTGCTCTGAGTGTATGTCATTAGCTATCATATTTCCTGAAAATACTTCTCTACACGTGTATAAAGCTTTAAATTGTTAACTCAATTTGAGTTATTTTATTTGACTAGATACAAATTTATCTAATAATTAAGTCTATTTTAATATAATTGTATGTCAAGTGCAAAACACGTGACAGGTCTATCATTGTCACCAACAAAAGTCATTTCCATTTCTAAATTGAGAGCAGGAATATAATCACTTAGTGTCATATTCACCGCATAAATTGCTTCTTCTTGAATTTCCAAAGGACATTGAGTGTTTCTAATTGATTCGCATGCATCTCTAAGAAATGGAGGAATGTCCATGTTGATTTTGAAGCCAAACTTTTTTACTTTCATTTCAGGACGAAGTGTTCTCGTAGTATGATGATTTCTGAAGTTTAGCGCTACAAATAGATCCTGACCTTTTCTAATTCTGCAAGGGGAGCCTTCACAATCGCCAATGACTACTGCTAAAGGTTTCGGAGCACCATTCGAACCTTGAAAAAGTTCAAATAAACCAAAAATTCATAAAATTTCAAGTTATTTTAATAGTACTTACATGATCTGACATGAGTTTGAATTGATGGAGCTATAAAAGCTACAAAGAATAGCAAAATAATGAAATTTTTCATTTCTTTAAATTTTATTGCAAAATCAACACGTGGTTTAAGCAAAAATTTTGGAATGTAAGTTATAAAATTTGAAAAGTAAATGAACGTTAAATTTCAATTTTCAAATTTCATTAAATATCTTGAAAAAATGTCATTATTCTATCATATTATTTTTTATTGATAAAAATAGCTACAATTATTTCTAAAAGTTATTTTTCGAAAACTTTTAAGATTTCAGAAAATATAAAACAGTGCATCTTTAACGGTCATAAAAAATTTAAATCAAATCTCAGCCCTTGAAAACAAAAACATTTTCATTTCTTCCGATTAATTGACACTAATTTAATTTTCTCATTTCTCATCGAGTTTTGCTTTAAAAATTCAAAAGTAAGTTTTATTCAATTCTTAATACATTTCCACTTTAAATGATCCATCATAATCATTAATAAATTTTTTATTTCTAGTGAATAGTGAAAATGTAAAGAGACCAGACAGAATTGTGAAATATAAAGCTTCAGCTGCTTCCTCTAGTCAAGAAGACTTGACAAGTGACTATCTCAATATACTTGGAATGGTGTTCAGCATGTTAGGCTTGATGATGAAACTGAAATGGTGCGCATGGTTAGCTATTTATTGCAGCTGTATATCATTCGCAAATTCTCGTTCTGTTCAATTTGAAGACTCAAAACAAGTATTGAGTAGTTTTATGTTATCAGTCAGTGCTGTAGTTATGAGCTATTTACAAAATCCAAATCCAATTTAAAACTCTTTTTATTTCATAAGTATATGTATATGATTGTGGAAAAATACATTATATCGCAATAAAGTCAAAATTATAATGTCTTATATCTTATTTACTGGCAAGGAAAAAAAGCGAACATTGATGTGTACTTTTAAATGGCTAAATGTGTAAACAAAAAGATACTAATGCAATCAAAACCATCACCCAATTTGACTAGATCTTAACTTTATAAAAACAGTATATAGATTAATTAATTTTCTGTGCCATGATGATATTTAACAAAAGCAATTGCTGCAAGCTCTTTACAGAATTCTTCTAGAACAATGAGCGCTTCAAACAATTGGTCTATGTCATTTGGATTTTTTGCCTTCTTTTCTTCGTCTTCTTTCATCAATGGTGGATTTGTTAAAAGACGTTTCGCTGTGTCGCGTATTCTATTTGAAAAATCACCATGTCTTGGTATTTCTGATAACAACTTTTTAGATAATGACTGAATGACCGTGAACAATGTACTTGCACCTGGTGCTACTGGTATTTCAGTTGAAAGCAATATCTCATGTAGATATGGATGAGGAAGCAATGCAAGCTTAGACAGAATTGCAATAGATGCCAAATTCAGTTCATATGGTTGATTACTCATATTGCGTACTTGATTAAAAAGCAAGCGAAGAAGAGGTCCTTCATAGAATGTACATTCTGAAATGCCACTATCATTACATTCGCCAGCTGTTGGTGATCGTGTGACAGATACTCGTTTAACTGGTGATGTTGCTTCTACTGGCCAACGAAATTTCGATGTCTTTTTTATCCACATTTGATAGTGACGATTTGCATCTTCCATGTACTCTTCATAGCAAGTACCAACACTCTCTGACATTAGCTGTCTTGGTAGCAAAAGCAGGAAATTATTGATAATTTTTAAAATATTATTTGGTGCCATAGTTTTCGATTTAATCACATTATCCACACTTCCACGTCGTTTTTCTCTTGCTTCTTCCTCATCTGACCAGCTTTCAATTTCTTTCGTTTTAGTCGAATCAATGTATCCACGTGTGCTCACATATAAAAATAACATGGAATGCAAAATTCTCTCATTTGGATTATCTAAAAGTGCTTCAACAAATTGCAATGTTTGAATAAGAATATCAGAATTATCTTGTGCATTTTCGATGACAATATTGAGAAGACAATCAGAGCCATTAATTTCAGTTCCAACAAGCCACGTTGCAATTTCTTCAAGCATGACTTCTGAATGCACTTGTTTGATGATTTTAGCAGCTAGAACAAGGCCAAATTGTGTGTTTAACTCGAGAAGATTTGGTTCAATAATTTTTTCTAACACATGTTCTCGAAAAAGCATACCAAGAATGTCAGCAATGAATAAATTTTCTTTCATCAAACAATCAGCATAATCAAGCCAACAAAGAAATGATGTTAATTGATATCGACCAATGAAATGATGATCATCTTTAGGAAAAAGTCCCCAACTTACTGTGCATTCTTCAATATCACTTAAATCCATGTCATCTGGAATAAGTTCTGCACACATAAACAATTTTTCACCCATTATATGAGCAAGTTCTGTGAAGGATGCATTTATAGCATTGCAATGATTATTTAGTTGCTTCAATGAGACAAGAATTAAGATTCCTTCACAAGCTCTTACAACAATTGTCGCATCAGCACTTTCTAAATAACTCATTATCGCATCAAGTAGTGTAAATCGATCGCCATCATCACAATTACAATTCTTTGGGACTTTCTTTGGTGATGGTGTTTTAAATTTTTCTTTTCTTTCAACTTCTGCTTTATTATTGTCATTCTTTTCTTCTTCTTCTTCATTCACCATTAATGACACTCGACGAATATTTGGCTCAATTTTGTTACATTCAAACAATGTATTTTGCTTTGGTGTTTTTGAACTGAAAATTCCTTTCATTGTTGAGTCACTATATTGATGTGATGGTATGAAAAGTTTAATTAGCTCAGGATTTTTACCAATCAAACCGGAAATAGCTTCAAGAAAGAGAATTTCGTCCATTTCATATGGTGAAGCAAGTGAGCCATTACAAACTGTCATTAATTTTAGAATCGGCTTGAAAATGCTTCCGTGTGATAACATTGGATTTTCTAAACAAGTTAAATATCGCTTAATCCATTTCAATACCCATCGACGACAACCAACCGGCTTTTCATTCATTGCTAAATCTACCATAAGATCAAGTGGTTTATTTTCTAGTAGAAATTCCATGCATTCTGCTTTCTTTTCAGGTACATTTACATTTTCAACTCCTTCACTTTTCTTTCTCACAAATTCTTTCATTTCTTCTTCCTCTCTTATTAGTATTTGTAGCATTTGCTCCATATAGTACGGAATATTAGTATCATCAATGTGTTGCTGTTGTTGTTTCTTATCATTTTGACTAATTTTCATATAAAATGTTTTTATCAATTTCCAATTATATTCAAAATTCTGAAATAGCGTAGGTGAAGGAGCAACGATTTCTTCAATTGATTCTAACACACGACTAAACATTTTTCTAACACTTTAAGCTTACAATCTAAGTCTTTTAACAGCAAAAAATCTAATTTATTGCAAAATAATAAAATATTCTATTACACGGATATATTGTTTACGTTTCATTAAATCTACATTTTTGTTCCATTTTTAATCTGTTCCAAAAACAGCTGATTGTTATTCTTGATCTACTATGCTA
Organism: Polypedilum pembai; assembly: GCA_014622435.1. NCBI lineage: Eukaryota > Metazoa > Arthropoda > Insecta > Diptera > Chironomidae > Polypedilum > Polypedilum pembai. Next base: position 14,993 of record JACWBX010003059.1, read on the forward strand.
TGTAGACCTTGCTGACAACAACAATAAATTTCCAATTTTTAAAATCGAAAGAAAAAATTAAAATTAAGTGACTAAATGATACAATAGAAAGTGGAAAAATGTTTAGCGAGGCATATCTGGAGAAGCGTCCGCTAAAGAGACCAAAATTGGGTCCAGCGGACGTTTATCCACAAGAAGTGAAGCAAAAAGAGGATGAATTGACTTCCCTCAATGTAAAACACGGCTTTTCAGCCACAATTCAATCGAGTGAAGAATTTGGCACAGCAAGAAACTGTAATGTAACTGCCTCGAAAGTTGGCGCATATTTTAATGCAATTTTAGCCAAAAAAGAAGAACTTGCGACTTTGACCGATTCAGGGCGTAAAAAACAGCACGTAAAAGACAATTTTTGGCCTGTAACTCAAAGAACAAAGCAGACTTTGGACAATTGGTTCAAAGATTTGGCTGGAAATAAGCCACTAAGTAGTTTAGCTAAGAAAGCACCATCATTTAATAAAAAAGAGGAAATTTTTGCAATGCTCTGTGAAAATCAGGTTACAATGCAAAGGGCAGCTTGGTTTATTAAACTTTCATCGGCTTATACAGTTGCTGTATCAGAAGCGAAAATTAAAAAACGACAAATGCCTGATCCAGCAACTGAATGGACAGGCACAATGATTAAATTTTTAAAAGATTTAGTTCCAAAATTACTTGAATATTATCATACAGGACCACCAATTGAAAAACCTTCTTTAAATACTTCATCAAACAATCCTTCAACAAATCTTAACACAAATTCTTCTACATCTTCCTCGACATTAACTGTTCCACCGCCACTCGCTAGTCCAGCTGGTGGTTCTTCTTCTGCAAGTACTTCATTAATTCCAGTTCCAGCAACTCCACAAGAAGAACAAAAATTGGCTTTAAAACAATGGAATTATTGCACACAATTATGTAAATATATGTTTGAAGAAGGACTTTTAGACAAACATGAATTCCTCAATTGGATTCTCGAACTACTTGATAAACTTAGAACTCAACCACAAAGTGAAGATGGAATACTCAAGCTTTATCTGCCACTAACTTTAGCTTATATGCAAGATTTTGTCATGTCAGAAAGATTGTCTAGAAAATTGGCATATTTATCAGCTAAAAAGCTCTCATCAATGCTCAATGACATGTTAAATCACATCACTATAGATGGAAAGAATGATCAGAGTGAAAATAAGACTGGTGAGAATGGAGAAGTGAAAACTTTGAATCCATATGAGAAGGCACTTGATGAATATTTATCATGCTGTCAACATAGAGATATAATTATGCAATTGAGTTGCATTTTGCAAGTTATTACACTTGATTGTCCAACTGCACTTATTTGGAGTGGTGTAGGTGAAAATCGACAATCAACTTTGACAGGTAGTCCACTCGATCATTTACCAATTTCACCTTCAACTCTGCCCATGCCTGAAAAATCACCAAAGAGCAATGAAGAGTTGAGAATGAAATTAAAAGCTGCAGAGTACAATATTAGATATCGATCACAACAAGCCGAGTCACGATGGTGTGCTGATAAATGGCGAACATTGACTGGAAATGCTACAATCAAATTGTTGACAATTTTAGATACACTTGATAGTTATTTCTTTGATAGAATGGACAGTAATAATTCATTAGACACATTATATGCTAAAATATTTCCATCTTTACAAGATTCATCAAGAGAACATGGAAGTGCTCCAGATAATAAAGATCAAAAGTTTGATTATGTGAGTTAGACTAAAATAAAAATTATTTTATAACTTACTGTAAAAGATAATTCAACAAGGCAATCACACTCCAATTAATTGACAATTCTTAAGATTATTGCGTTTTTTGCAATTTCTAAGAAAAATTGAATTTTCTTCAAAAACTCGAATAATAATCAAAGCTTTCATTGTATTCCATTTGTATCAGATGAGTTTACACTTACTGCTAATTCTTACAATTTTAAGACAGTTATTACGAGTTTTTAATGCTTTTCTATAAAATTTTTATTTTTACAAAATGTAAACGAAACTTTTGAAATTTTCTGCTAAAATTTCTTCAACATGACAAATTTTTATTTGCAAAATTAGTGAGAAAATAAATCCAAAAAATCCATGATTCAGTCAAATTTGAATACTCAACGGTAAACTGAAATTTTTTTTGCATATAAAATTTGGCAAAAAATCCGCCATCTAAGCAAATTTAAATATGGACGGCAGACTAAAACTTGACAGAAATATTCTAAATTTTTAAACAGAATGCATCTAGCGAAAACCAAAAGTTTCTTGCTGCTTTCTATAAAATTGTGATTTATTGAATGTCTTCACCTTGCTTTTTCTTGTCATTTTACACATTTTAAATATTTCTAATTCTAGGATGTAAATTCAGACGAAGATACTGTTAAAATTTTGTGTGAATGGGCAGTATCAACACATCGTTGGGGAGAACATCGAGCGATGGCTGTTGCTCGTCTTTTAGATAAGCGTCAAAGTGAAATATTGACAATGGAAAATGAAGCAAACAATATTGATGATAAAGATTCAGATTTTGGCTCATTTGGTACACCAGTTTTTCAAGGAATTTTATTGAAATTTCTCGACAATGCACCAGTTCTTGAAGAGAATGGAAGTTTACAAAATAGAAATCAATTTAAAAATCTTGTTCATCTATTTAGTGAGCTGATAAGAAATGACGTTTTCTCACATGATGCTTACATGTGTACTTTAATTTCTCGAGGTGATTTGCTAAATCCACCATCGACATTTACTTCAAATGTTATAACAAAAAGCTCTGCAAATGTCACTCAAGCAGGCAGCAGTAGTGCAAATACTGGCGGAGATGATGATTTCTTCTCTGAAATTGATTTTAAATTAAAACCACCGAAAATGGAAGAGTTTGATGACTCAAATGTTGACGACGATTTAGAAAAATTAATTCAAAACATTAAAGATGGACAACAAAATTCAATGGACGCACCAGACAGTCCAAAAGATAATGAAAATCTCACCAATTTGCCATCAATCACAAATGACAAAAGCATGACATCGGGAAATGCTAGTGCTTGTCGTCACTATCTTTATACAATGCATTTCCCTCTGTCACAAGATGATGCATCACAACATGACTGTAATCAACGCTATGTACTGCTGTATGGTGTGGGAAAAGAACGCGATGAACGAAAACATTCAGTGAAAAAAATGTCGAAGGAAATTTGCAAATTGTTTAGCAAAAAATTCAGTATTGATGTAGCTGAAGGTGGAAAAGTGAAAAAGCATTCGCGAAATGAATTTAATTTTGAATCAACACTCAACAAGTGTCAAATGATGTGCTATTTTGACCAACATTTCGTAACATGGCAGTGCGCTGTGACTGTGCAAGAAATGCTTAATAGTTTCGCTAATGGAAACTCAAATTATTTGCCAGTTGCTGAGCATGTTGCTTTCTTATTTGACCTCATGGAAGTTGCTTTAAATATTTATGGAGTAATTGATATGTGTATTCAAATTCTTAAAGAATTGCCTGATGTCGAGGCACAATTGATGGCTAAAAATTCGAATTTAATTAAAAGCTATACAACAACATTGAGTTTGTATATAGTTGGAATATTGAGAAGATACAATAGCTGCTTACTTCTTTCACCAGATCAAACAACGGCTATCTTTGAAGGTCTTTGTAAAGTAGTGAAACATGTCAGTAATCCTTCAGATTGTACTTCAGCTGAAAGATGTATTCTCGCTTATCTCTATGATCTTTATCTCGCATGTTCAATTTTAAGAACCAAACCACCTTCCGAACCATTTCATAATGCTTATCCGAAGATAAAACAAACAATTTACGCACCAATAAAACTCTCACCATCACCACAACAACACAATCCACAATTTATGATGGATATTCTCGCGAATCCAAAGCGAGGAAAAATTGAATCAAGCTGGGGCCGACAATTGAGTGAATCACAACAGAATCGTTATAGTTTTGTTTGTAATGCAATTATCGCAATATGTCGCGAATCTGACAACGATAAGCTCAATGATATTGCAATCATGTGTGCCGAATTGACAGCATGTTGTAATTCTTTGAGTGCAGAATGGTTTGGAGCACTTGGAGCTCTATGCAATACGAAAAATGAAACGGGCTATTATGTAGAAATTCTCAACTCTGTTGATTTGCAAAATGTTCACATTTATAATTCAATTGCCGTTTTTACATGCATCTTGATTGGTAAGAAATTTATTTCATTTTATTTCTTTGCAATCTATTTAATTCACATTAATTTTCTAGCTCGACATTGTTTCTCACTTGTTGACTTTGTGGCTCTCGTGGCATTGCCCGCACTATTGCTTTCATGTCGAAGTGAAGCAATTATGAATGAGGCTGAGGCAAGTGCCAGATTGACTTGTCACATTTTGCTGAGATTGTTTCAAGCAATTGAATATCCTCAAGCCTCAATGTACTCGGTCAGCACTTCTCCTATTCAGAGTGTTGGTCCAATGAACAGCAACATAAAATTGAGTTGTGACAGATTGTTGCTTGGTGGTGCTCAGAAAAACATTCCAGTTGCGCCTGTTTTAGCTGTTTTGAAGGCAATTCTTGTTGTTGCTGATGCGACAGTTAATAAAACTTCTTATGGTAGTGGAAAGAAGAGCGGTTTGAATACACCAGTGCATCCAGGTAGCACACCGAAAAGCATGAGTGGACCGGTTGACTTAAGTCATATTCTCGGAACTAGAGAAGATATGGGAATACTTGGTGATGATGATAATATGGGACTTGATCTTGGGTGAGTAGAGAATAATTATAAATAAATTTATAAGTTCACTAAGCTTGAAAGTTTAGAATGTAAACAAAAAATTTACATTCTAAAATTTAAATTTAACAAAAACCGTTATTTAATAACTTTATTATTGAAAAAATTCTAAATAACAAAAACAGGATCGATCTTGATTCAGTATCAATTCGAGCTATTCACATTCATGGCAGGTGTGAATTAAATTTTTCTTTTATTTAATTTCTATTTCTCACTTTCGCAATCAATTTAAATCACATGAATGTCTGCTTAAATGGAATGGTTTGTTGAGTGCACACTTTTCAATGTTTTCATCATTTCCATTTAATCGCTTTCAAGAGATATGTTGCATTGAATTTCATCTCTATCTTTCTCACGCTCACCTAAAATCCTCAATAGCGGATTTATGAAAAAAAAAACATGAAGAGGGTGTTACTATAGCAGTTAAATGATTATACAATGTCCAAAAAAAACATCAAAAGAGAAAAAAAGCTTTTCATAGAGACACTTTAATGGCACATGAATCATAAAAAAAACACATTTTCACACTCACATACACACACATGTGGCTTTTGTTCTGTTTAAAAGCTTAAAAAGTACTTAATCTTAATCCCATTTTCTTTCTATTTTCCACAATCATATAAAAAACTTTGTAGAAGTGCATCTAACAATCTCAACAGTAGCGAAAATGCTCCAAGTTTGTCTGACTTTGCACATCATGTTCTCAAGCAGATTTGTACACAAGAATGGGTTCTTGAGTGTTGCCTTAAGAATTGCGATGAGATGTGTAAGGACGAGATTCTTCTAGACAATATGCTGACAAATAAGCAAGCACAACGACTTTTGCATATGATTGTTTATGATCAAGAAACTAATGCAAAGATTGAAGCTAATATGGATCAAAAAGCACAAATTGTGAGAATTTTAGAGAACCTAGAGCAGTGGTCATTGAGAATTTCTTTGCTAGATTTACAACTTATGTACAAACAAACACAAGGTAACTCATCAGAATTCTCTTCATGGCTTGACACAGTTGCACGCGCTTCAATTGATGTTTTCATTCCAAATGATGAAAGAAAATTAGCGAAAAATAAACCACCCAAATGGCTCATAGCGCCGTTAGTAGGGAAATTACCGAGTGAAGTTCAAGGAAGAATTTTAAAAGTAGCCGGTCAAGTTCTTGAAAGTACAAACAGCTTTGGTGTCAAAAACAAATCGTCGGAGAATTCTGAGAGCAATGGTTCGAATGGAAGAAAGCGAAATACACAGATTGATAATCAGCCTTTCCTTGGACTCATTCTCATATGTCTAAGGGGACAAGACGATCAAAAAGAAACACTGCTGCAATCACTTCATTCCCAACTGTCACAATTTTTACAGAACAAGGACTTGGAGAACGTGGGCGGAATAGATGATCCAAATGGACGTCAAGAGATGCTCAGTGCATTGCAATTGAGATTTTCCCTTGTCGGAAGCATGTTTGATACAATTCAAAAAAATTCTACATCAACAACTGACTGGGCTTTGTTACTTGCACAAATGATGAGCCAAGGAATTATCGATCTGAATAATAATTCGTAAGTTTCATCATTTTATTTTTCCTTGAAATGTTTCTAGATTGAATTTAAATATTTATGGAAAATTTTGCTATCAAAACTTCTGTCAAAAATAATTTTTATTTTCATAAAAGTAAAAATTTTTCATTTTTACTCAGTCACTATCTCGAAAGTTTGTTGTTCTATATTTTTTCTCTCTTTTAATGTTATACATCTCTTTTTCTTTTCACCCTTCATCTTACAATGTAGCGCTCTATTTTATACAGCATTAGACATGTTGACGACACTTATTCATTCGACTCTCATCATCGATAATGAGCGAGATGAAAACAAAAAGTTGTACACGAATCTCATGAAGAAATTACGCAAAGAATTGGCCGATAAAAATAGTCCCACGATAAAGTTGGTAAGGCAATTGCTGCCACATGCAAAAGCAGCATGCTCCAATACTTGTGAAGTGATTGCGTGTGAACCAGTTGGAAGTCTCATGGATACGAAAGGATTGAGAGTAAATGAGAAAGAAAAAGTTAGTATGTGGGATTTGCTTGAAGGTCATAAAAATCCTGCACCTTTATTATGGACATGGTTTGGTGCAGTAAAGATGGAAAGAAAGCCATTAACTTATGAAGAGAATCATCGATTATTGAAATATCATACTCATAGCTTAGTAAAACCTTCAACTTATTACTATGAACCATTGCCACTTCCACCAGAAGATGCTGAAGAGCCAATGCAAGATAAGAATCGTGATGATAAGGCAGATACACCGTCATCTGTCGAATCACCTGCTGCACCTGGTTCTGCTAAAAGAAAAGCTCCAAAGAGACAGAGAAAGCCAAAAGCTGCAGCAACTCCGACTCAAATCAATCCAATGCAGCAACAAATGCAAAATCAAGGCATGATGGGACAACAAATGATGAATCCACAAATGAACCAACAATTTAATCCAAATCAACAGATGAACAATATGGGAATGATGCAAGGCAATATGATGATGAATCAAATGAATCCAATGAGCGGAGGAATGGGACAGAATATGAATCAAGGCCAGATGCCGATGAACAATCAAATGGGCATGAATCAAATGCCAAACAATCCACAAATGGGTCAAATGAATCCTATGCAATATCAACAACAGCAACAACAACAAATGAATCAAATGGGGCAGATGAACATGAACATGGGTCAACAAAATATGAATATGGCACAACAAAATATGAATATGAATATGAATCAAATGAGTCAACAGACTCAAAATTGGAATTACAATCCTATGCAGCAACAACAAGCTCAACAACAGCAGCAGCAAGGTCCTCAAGGCAATCAACAGCAGTTCTACAATCAAAATGTAGCAGGAGGTGGAGGTATGAGTGGAAACATGGGAAACACACAGAGTAAGTTCATTAAAACTTTTTTTTTCTAGCTATAAAAGGTTCAAATTTCACCCTTCACTTTCAATCCTACTTTTCCTTTTCTATCACAAAAAACTTTAATTATTGTTGAAAGTAATTTAATTTATATATAATTTTTACTAGACGATGAACACTCTGATGATACATGTAAAACTTTAATAATTTTAAATTTAAATTTTCTATTAATTTTTCAATTTTTATTTAAACAGTGAATCAATTCGATCGACCACCATTGACAACTTCAAAGCAAGCTATTTCTAATATGCTACAAATGCGTCAACGACATCCAAATCCAAATCCAAATGCACAGTTTAACATTCAACAGCAGAGAATGCAAATGATGCAAAATCAACAACAACAACAGCAGCAAAATCCTCAAATGCTTCAACGACAGCAAATGCTTCGAATGAGAATGGGAAAACCAATGAATGCAGCTGGTGGTATGATGAATCAGCCAGTGAATACAAATGCAATGGCAATGGGTGGAGGGCAGCAACAAAATCCCAATGCAATGATGCAAGGCAATCAGCAAGCAATGATGGGCGCTGGTGGTCAAAATCAAGGAATGATGGGACAACAAGCTCAAAATCCAATCAATACAATGCAACAGCAGGGTAATCAGCAAGCAATGATGACACCTGGAAATCAAAATCAAGGCATGATGGGTCAGCAGAATCCAAATGCCATGAATACAATGCAACAACAAGGTAATCAGCAAGGAATGATGGGTGCAGGCAACCAAAATCAAGGAATGATGGGCGTTGGAAATCAAATGGGAAATATGCAAGCTCAAATGCATCAACAAGGAAATGCTGGCAATCCACAGCAACAGCAAGGTGCAATGTTCAATCCAAATCAATATCAGAACATGAATCAAAACTTTACCGGCTACAATCCAGCAATGGGAAATCAAGGCGGCATGCAGAATCAACAACAAGGTGCAGCTGGTGGAGCGATGATGAACAATTTTCAACAAGCAAACAATCCAAATGTTGCCGCACAACAGCAAGCGAGAAATCCGCAGGCAGAATTTCTTGCCCAGCAGCGTCGTAACCAATTCATGCAAAATCAACAGCAGCAACAAAACCCGCAAATGCAACAACAACAACAAGCTCCAAATGTTACAATGAACTCAAATATAGGCTCGAATATGAATGTTGGCCCTCAGCAAGGAGGAAATTTGCCGCCATATCGTCAACAACAAGGCGGTAAACCAATGATTAATCCAAGTACTCAACAATTTCAGGAAATGCGGATGCGGCAAATGATGATGAAACAACAACAACAGCAGCAACAACAAGGTAAGTAAAGCTTTTTTTGTGCAATTGAAATACAATTTTGAATGTAAATATAAACATCAATCTACCCCAACCCTCATTCTTTTTCTCTCTGTTGTTATGTGGTCGAAAGTTGAATATATGCACGTTCGTTAACGTGTAGATTTTTCCATGCTTTATTGAAATCTCTTTAGGGTTTCACAACTCTCACACAATAGTGACTAAGAAAGTTCAAGTTCTTGTCATTTCACACGAGGATAATAAAATGAAAAAAATTTCTAATAAAATAAACATTATTATTAAAGGCATGGGACCGAATCAGAATTTACAACAGCAAACGCCCGCACTTGTCGCTCAACTTCAACGCTCAATGCCGAGTCAAATGATGGGTCAACAAAATCAGCAACAACAGCAACAAAATTTCAATCAAGGACCATTTTAAATCTCAATCAGTGCGATGAAATTAATTCGTTTCGATTTATGTATTCATTTAAAAAATTCTCATTGTATTAAAGCGATCATCAGAAAACAAACACAAGCTTCGATTTTTATGTATACACACGCTATGTATTTTGTTTAGACTGTAAGAGAAAATAAAAATTATGATCGAATTTCGAGTAATTAAACAAAATCTCTTTAATGTTTGATTTATTTATTTAAAACTAATTTCTTCATTCATTTTCATTTATTGAGCAAGTAAACAAAACAATGCGAAAATTTAAAGAATTTTTCATACTTTATTAAATAATATTGCCATTAAGCACACGCGAATGTCTATCTAAATAAACTCGTTCTTAAAGTATTTTATCATGTGTTATTGCCTAGCAGAAGTGAGTGAGAGAACAAATAGGAATAAATCCAAAAATAATTTGATTTGAAGGATAAAATGTTTCATATGCTACAAATATGTGTGTGTTTACAGTTTGTTAGGTGACACGAGTAAATAAACAAAGAAAACAAGGATGTTTTTATGTCATCTGAGGTGAACTTTGTTTCTCAATCTTCTTTTTATTTAGATAAATCTCATTGCAACAAAATATATAAAAATACTGTTTCGTTAGATTGTGAGTAAGTAAGTAAATATTTTAATATAAGGTAAAGCATGAAATTCAAGAAATAATTAAATTTAGCTTTTTTGTTATATGACATTCGATATTTTAGGTCAAATTTATTAATTTTTCCACAAGAGGAAAATAACTCTGAAGAAAAACTAAAAATAACGAAAATAGCGTAACTGACGAAAAATAACGAAAGATTTTCTCTACAATTTCAGCATTTTAGCTCTTATTATGTATTATGAACAATTCTTTAATGTTATATTGAAGTAATTCTAGAAGTATAAGAGCTAGAAAACTTGTTCAAATTAGTTTTTGTGAAAATTTTTCTACAAAATCTTTGTTTACAAACAATGACGAAATTTCAAGGCAGAGACAGTTAAAAATTTTTCTTTTTCAAGCTCGCCTACTACTGACAGTAAAAAAGTTAGGTTACTAGCTTTTGTTAGGAAGTTTTTATAAAAACTCTTAAATGAGTTGAATTTTCAGTAAAATTTGTTTATTTCTGACAAACTAACAAATTTTAATCTAAATTTGAAAATTTCGTTGTGAAATATATCTTGGAATCAACAAAAAACCTAAATTAAAAATTTTTATAAAAGTTTTCTTGTAAAAGTATATTAACTTTTTCACTGTCAGTAGGCGAGCTTGAAAAGTCTTTAAAAATCTTTCGTCAGATTTATTTTCCTCTTGAATTTTTCATTAATTTTCGAATTTAACAGTTAAAAGTAGAAAACTTCTATTATTTCTTGATAAAATGAATATCTTTATTATATCTTCTGTAGGCAATGATTGCCAACAGACAAATGCTATTACTTGTTTATGTTTGAGTCAACAATCTTTTTTAATGATAAAAGTACGTCAATATTTTTTTTTCAAAATGATATCTTCAACTGTATGACATATACAAGCAACTTTTTTATAATTGGTTTTTAATCTGCTTAAATTTTGGTCGGTTGTATACGCTACTACAATTATTATCGTTTAAAATTGGAAAAATACTAAATTCAAATCAAAAAAATCTTTTCTTCTTTAAGTTTCACTGGGTTAGTGTCACAATCAAGTTTCTATTTTAAGTTACAAATATTTTTGGATGGCATCGGGAAAAATACATTTTCTCTCATCAAAAAAAGTTCATTTGTCTGATCTCTATATTTTTTCTACATTCCACTTACACTCAATCATCATCTTCTTGAATTTCAATTAAGTCTAAATTTATCTATCATAGGTATGTAAATATGTTAAGTTAATCTCATTCTCGTATATGAGAATCAATTTCCTTTCGTTAAATTGCAATAGAAATAATGCTGCCGCACCGCTATGAGCAAATTACGGAGAGCGAAAATCTAAGTAATCTGATTTCGGCAAAAGAATACATACAAAATTTCTTCTTTTGACGAACGAACGGAAGGTGTGTGTGAATATTTTCACTTACTTCTTACATCAAAAAAGCAGAGAATAAAATAAAGAAATTCCTATTTAGTGACGTATTTTTCGTTTCCTTTCTCTTTTCTTCTTTAGTTGGTCTGCTTAATCTTTATTTATTTTATTTGTGTGTTAAGAAGCTTTTTATCAATTTAAAAAATTCTAAAATTTCTTTTTGAAAATAATATTCAATTGAAAGCTTAATTCATTACTTGTATCTACTCATTAATTATTTGTATACTTGACTCGACCTTTCACATAATGAGTTTAGATATTATTTTTGTTAAATTTGATACTTTTTACACGAATTGAATAAAAGATATAGAAAGTACAGTCTTGAAAAAGTAGAATTATGTAGCTTCTGTTTTAGCTCTATATTATTCAATTAATCTATTCAATTAGTTAACTAGAAATGATCATAAAATTCATGAATTTTCTAATATGAAAATATAAACAAAATAATTTCAAGAATATTATTTAAATTCTATTTTTCAGTTATTTTTAAAAATTGAATCTAAAGCACAAAAATCTGCCACATTTTCATTTTAAATTGATTTAAGAGTAATTAAATATTTCATCTAATTTAACAAAAAAGAAAAGTTGTCAAAGACTTGTCTTCATTAAATTTTAATTGTCATTATGAAAATTCTTTTTATGGTACAAAAAATTGATCCCATTTTGTGGCTTTAATAATGCTCTTCATATTCAATAAGGGAAAAAAAAACATTTACGTTCATGAATATGTTTTTTTATGAAAAGAAAATAAGATGAAAATTTAACGCAATAATGATTACACATATTCAACATAAGTATTAATTTTCATCTAATGAAAAAAATATTTTGCGTTTTCTATAATATCAAATAATGGTGGAGAAGGCAAAATAGCACTTGAAACGTATACATTATGTTCTTTTACAATGTGCCAACTTCTTCTTTTTATTATACGTCACTTCAACCCGCTCTCTTTGCTCTGATAATAAATATGTTAAGGAAAGAAAAATTTTTGTCCGTCGTAATTAGTAAGTAAGTTCATGTTTATACTTATCGTCAGCTCACCAAGTACTCTTACTTTTTAATTAATAGGCATCCAAAAAAAATAATATTGCTGTGTAGTGTGAGTTGAAAAAGTTTGGTGGGAAAACAGCAGCAGCAGCGGCAGTGTGAAACGTTAAAGGGAAGAGAATCGGATATATTTTTATAAAGCCTACAGTTAGTCAGTTTCTTTCCGTG
>JACWBX010003060.1:0-16469 GCA_014622435.1 Polypedilum pembai
ATTCCGACGATACGATTAATGAAGACAGGGGATGAGCCTGACGTTCTCGTAATATTCGTCGGTGGACCTTACCTTTTATACTGCGATCCGATAGCAGTAAGTTCTGAGCGTGAAAAATACCTGAAAATTCAGAATCCTCAAGGCTTCCACCTCGGGATTCGAATCCAGGAACTTTAGCTTGCTAGGCCAGCGTCTTACCACTGACCCATCAAGGCAGCTCAGAACTGAAAGTTTGTGAATGGGGCTATTTCAATTTCGCACCAAAATTTCTACAAATGATAAAAAATCTTTAAGGGCTTGTTTAAATCAATTCAAAGTGACAGTAATTGAAGTCTTTTTTAAAGACCTTTCTAACGATGTACGACATTGTGCATAACATTTATTAAAACTCAAGTTAGAGTCAATTTTATAGGTGGGGCTATTTCAATTTCGCTCAGTGTAGCTAAAATTTTTTGCACAATCTGGGCAATTCCATGAGTGATAAATTTCTACAAAAATCTCTACTTTTTCGTTTTTCTATTTCATTTCTTATCAAGGGTGTTTCAAAATTTCTTTAAATTATGTCAAAATGATGAATATCCATATAGACCTATTTCTGAAGCTTGAAAATCTTTAATTTAATTAAAAATTGATTTTTGACAAGCGTTTCTCGCTAACAAAATTTGGTTTTTCTGACATATTTTTGAGAAAAACTCACTTAAATTTCACTATATCTTCTTGGAAAGTAGGTTGCGTTCGTAATGAAAAAATTTAGTGATGAAAAAGTTTTTATGTGGCGCAAAAAAATTTTTGGCTGCCTTTCAACTCTGTCGAGAATTACGAAAGTTTTCGGAATTCCTATTTAGCCGTTATTTTTTCGTTATTTTTTATACCAGGATACTCAGAACAATTCTTATACAAAATGAAATTTTAAAAACTTTCGTCAGAGTTATTTTCTCCTTGCGAAAACATGTAGTTGTGTGCCGTCAATCCTTTCAGAATTCTTGAACGGTAAAAAGAAACTACCAAGGAATTTTAAAAATCCTAATTTCACTCTAAATTTTTGACACTCTTAACGTTAAGAAATTATTTTTAAAAAAACTTGATTCAGTAGAAAACCCCGCTGAAAATTTTCTCAACGTGAAAATTCCGCTGAAAATAAAGTGAAAAAAAAACAATTCTCTGATTCTTCAAAAGTACACATAGTCATTAAAAAACTTTTAATTTAAAAATGTATAAATGTAGTTAACAAGCAACAATTAAGTTAAGTGTTTAAAATGAAGAAAGCTGCATCCTTTAACGTATTGCTAGGCGAAGGTGCACTACAAAATCGTTGGAGGCAAAATGGAGCTAGTTTTATAAGAATTAGAAAAAATAAATTTCGCTTTAACTTTATATATTTAATCGCTATTGCTTTGGTTATGCTGATTATTTATATCACTCTACCAGCTGGACGTCACATCACATCATATCGTCATTTACATGCAGACACCAATACTTCGCCAATCATTAGCAATGCAATCGTTAATTATAATGCAGTTTATCCTCTAACAAAGCCAATCGTGAATGCTCATCAGAAGACCACTTCATATCGAATTGGTCTGATAGCAGATCTTGATACAAATTCTAAACGCAATAAAAAGGATGAGTACTCGAGTTTCTATATGACAGGTTGGCTCACAATATCTAGCACTCATACATCATTTGAATTTAAGTTCGATGAAACTACAAAGGAGATCACGAGCGGGTACTCGTTAAAAGGTAGTAATTTATGACACTCGCTTTATCTAACAAATATTTACCTTTTAATGTGTCTATTTGTAGGACGTGGCATGGAGCTTTCTGAACTAGTCACGTTTAATGGAAAGCTATATACATTTGATGACCGCACAGGAATAGTTTTTGAAGTCAATACTGAAGATTTTAGCTTAGCACCATGGGTCATTCTTACAGATGGAGAAAAAATCTCACCAAAAGGTTTCAAAAGTGAATGGGCCACTGTTAAAAATCAACAACTATTTGTGGGAAGCATGGGTAAAGAGTGGACAAATGCTGGAGGAGATTTTCAAAATAATAATCCAATGATGGTGAAAGTGATAAGCGTAAATGGTGAAGTAAAAACTCTTAATTGGGTTAAGAATTTCAAAGCAATCAGAAGTGCACTAAAGATTGAATGGCCGGGATATTTGATACACGAATCTGGTGCATATAGCGAGTTTCAAAAGAAATGGTTTTTTTTACCAAGACGATGCTCAACAACAAAATACAATGAAACACTTGATGAGACAAAAGGATGCAACTACCTGATAATTGCAGACGAAACATTTAGTCAAATTCAAACAGTTCAGATTGGTGAATTAAAACCATCTAGAGGATATTCTTCTTTTAAATTTATTCCTGGAACACATGATAGTATTATTGTTGCACTAAAAACTGAGGAATTGAATGGATCGACCAGCACTTTTGTAACAGTGTTCGATATTAAAGGTAATATTCTTCATGAAGATGAAAAAATTCAGACAGAATTCAAATATGAAGGCTTCGAGTTTATTTAGGACGAAATTATGAATAAAATGTTTCAATTGTAAATAAAAAATAACGTTTGAGATAATTTATATTGACAATGATCTTGACTTTCATTTTCAAAAGCATTCTCTTAGAGCTTTCAATGTCAAAAGCTCTACTGCAAAGCTTTTCATTTTCACATGTTAACCTTTAGATACAAAAAGAGGGTGAACTAAAATTTTTGCTGTTCTCATTTATTATTTTTTGTTCGTTATCGAGTGTAGAGTGAACTATCAATTAATTTTATCTTGTAAGTGATGAGCTGTGAGAATTTAGATTTTGACAATTTAGGTGATACAGAATATGTTAGAGAGTGTTTTTATTTATATTTAAATAACGAGCCATTGCGGGCCATTGATTTATTGGAAAAACGAAAGGAAAAGTCCTTGATAACAAATTATGGACATGTATTCATTCATTTTGTAACATCTATAATTAGTTTTAACAGAACTAAATTGAGTGAATCGTCTGTAAACTTGAAAGAGTTAGAAAGAAAATGCACAGTTGAGCAACCGGGATGGCTTGCGTCCTTGAAATTAAAAGTGTTTAGAAGTCAACAGCGTTATGTCGATTGGCAAACATTGCTTGATGAGCTCGATCGTGAAGTCATTTTAGCTGACACTTTGTTATGTGCAACTGTTCTTCAAATTTTAGAATCAAATTATATAAAATCAATTCTGTCCATACGTCGAGCGTTCAAAATTTATACACAAACTTTTAAGCAAATAAATGATTTATGCAATCAATATGCTGTTGTTGATGAACCCAGTGAAATTGGTAAGTATCTTTAAATCGATAGCTTGTTGGCAAGCTGTTGCGTCAAATCATACGCACTTTAATTTGTATCAGTTATAGGTGATACTGGTTCTGTTTCTGAGTTTAGCAACGCATATACAGTGCCTTTAGAATCAACTGGTGAAAACGATCTTTCCACCTCATCTCAGAAGTTATCAAAGTCACAGCAATCCATAACTCATGAGTATAGATATTTTTCCAAGAACTATTTACTACCTGTTATTCCTAATGAAGTAATAGTATTTAAAGCAGAATTACTAAGATTAAGAGGTGCAATATATTTTGGATATGGAGCAATACAATTAGCTTTCTCGTTTTTACCGTCACATTTGAAAGTCATTAATTTCTTAGGCTATGAAGGTGATGAAACTGTTGCAATCAATTGTCTGCAACAATCGAAAAATTCAACAGATTTTAGAAGTATTTTGGCAGTAATTGTACTCTTGTGGTATTACTTAGTTTTAGTTCCCTTTTTTTCACTCGAACATTCAGATTTAAGCAAAGAAATTCAAACAGCCACTGAAATTCTCAACGAAAATGAGCAACTTGACCAATCAGCACTTTTTCTTTATTTTTCTGGTAGACGTCAGAGATTGAAAAAGAAAATTCACTATGCAATAATGCATTACGATGCTGCTATAAGGCAAAAGACAATTCCTCGAGAACTGAAAATCCATATAATGTATGAATTAGGTGTGTGTCTTTTGATTCAACTCAACTATAATGATGCCATGCACTATTTCAATGAACTAAAGTAAGTAGGCTAATGAGTCTTTAATAATTGATTATTTTTTCATGTTCTTTTCTGTGTATTTTTAGAACATCAAAGTTCTCAAAAAGCTTTTATATCTATTTGACCGCAATTTGCCATGGAGCGCTTGAGGGTGAGAATTATGAGAGTGTAAAAGAAGATGTAGCAAAAGCAATAGCAGCTTCAACTCAAAAAGATGGAATTATTGAGCGTTTCATTAAAAACAGATGCAGTATTTTGATTAATAATGAAAAGAAAGAAACTGCATTTTGGCAGCTTTTGTGTTTTGAAGTTATTTATTTATGGAATTTGTTAAGTAGCTGTGATACAGAAACATTGCAAAAAATCATCAAGATTTGTGAACAATCAAGTGAATCAAATGAACCTATCATTGGCTTGGCATTTTTCATTTGTGGAAATTGTTACAAAGTAATGAGAGATGCAGAAACTGCTTTAAAATTCTACACGCAATGCATAAAAAAATGCAACGATAATTTATCACAACTTCAATTTTATCACATTCCAGCGTATGCTAATCTTGAACTTTCAAATCTTTACAAAATACTCGGAAATGAAAAAGAAGCTCAAATTCACCTCAATGAAGCTCAACAATTTAAAAATTTTGATTTCGAACAGCGACTTAGACTTAAAACATTAAACAATACGAATTAATAGTTTTGAATGTATTTTATTTCTTTGCATTAAATAAATGAAGATTAATTTTCACTAAAAACATATAACTTACAATTTTGGAATGCTTACATTTCAGATTGCATAAAATTTTTTCAGGCCAAAAATTAAATATTTCCAAGTTATCGAAAAAAAATTAACTCGCGAAAGTTTTCCACTTTATGACTAGCAAAATATTTAATTTTAAATCACGATAGATAACGAAATTAGAAAAATAATAAGAATAATCTTCTGCAAGCACCTTTTAAAATCATATTTCTTTCTTTGTTTGCTTTTAATTATCGTTGTATTTAATGTTTAATCTCTCCAGTCAAAATTTGCGTAGTTTTCAATTATTTAAAATTATCATTTGGTTGCTGCACGATCATGGGTAGCAAGTGGGGTAAATTGATTATAAGTAGAAAACAATCGAAAACATTAACAAATAACAAATGATGACAGCCTATCTAATGAATTTTATGACAAAAGACACATCTTTTTTAAATCATTTTCACTTTCTTCCAACAGTTCGGTATGTTGATTAAGCATGGGCTGTTTGTTTTCAATCTTTGGCAAATATGGCAAATAATCAAGATTTTTACGTTCATAGAAAAGTAAATAAGCGCTGCTTGGATCGATATTTGGTTGCGATGATGGAATTTCCCTACATGAAGAGTCATTAAAGCAATACCATGTTTTGTTTTGATTAATAGCGTAAGCAATATAGTGTCCACCTGATAACATTCCACCCGAATGTGACTGTTGATAAAAAAATTAGATTAATTTAAATAAGTTTTATAACTTTCTATTTTACTTACTACAACAGCATATAATTTATATTTTAAATTAAATGGGTCGCTATTTTTCAATAATTTATGATTGTTGTAATCAACTAAATCCGAATCCACAACGGGTGTTTTTGTTAGACTAGTCGACACTAAGCGTTTTCGTCCTGTTGAATTAATACTATTATGGGCCTCCTTTGATGAAAGCTTTTCATTATGTATTGGTGATTGACCATTGATTTTTTTATTAATTTCGACATTGCTCTTTTCATCATTGCCAATATCATTTTCCATATCAAATTCAGTAATTTCGTCGTTGCAATCAAAGTTCTTGATATTTTTAGATTTGAATTCCATCAATTCGTTATGTCTCAGAATTGTCTCTTGAGGAACACTTGCAAGAAATTGTGTTGGATCGAAGTTATCGAAAGGAAAATTAACAACTTTTTGCGATTTGACCCATTTGTTGTTGACAAAATTGAAGCGTTTCAGATGAATTATCTAGAAAAAAAAAGAAATAGAAGTATTATAGAATTATGTTTTATGTAATTGCTATTTTTACTCACAAGAATCGGTGGCAACTTCCACAATTGTAATTTTTTAGTAGCAGGTTGTTTCGATTTACAATGCGAGCAATGAATGTTTTCATCCAATTTTTCTTCTGATGTAAATGCACGCAAACAATGATTCAAATCAACTGGTTCAGCAATTAATTTACGGCAAATTGCAATCGACTCGTGTTCATTGAACTTTTTCTCCCTTGAACTTTGATATCTTAAATGCAGAGCAGAAGTGTCCCAGTCAATGCATAAGAAAATGGAATTTCTCTTCGTCGCATTTTGCTGATATTCTTTCATGATTAATGAATCTGATGAAGCTTATATTAATCATATGATTACAAAATATTAAACATTTAGACTTACCGCTGTTTAGATTAGGACCGTAAATTTCTTGAAAAAACTGTTTATCATTACAAGGGACATTACATCCGCGACAAAATTTTTCCCATGGACATAACGCACATACTAAGCCGTTCTCTTTCACTATACTTAATACAAATGGAAAATCGTAGCCCTAATATAATATAATTAGTAATATTATTATCATTAGATTATATTCAAATTTTAAATAATGAAAATATTTATAAAAATATTTTCTTACCATGCTGTCATCACAATCTTCAGCATGATTAGCTTGATCTCTTGAAGCAACTGGCAGAGGACTTAACAATCTTGATATTTGCTGCCAAACATTGCAATATAAATCCTTATTTTCCATTTCATTGTGCAATGGTATGAGAAGAGGCATACCAAATAATGATGGTTTAGACTTATGATAGGACCTGCCAATAGGAAAACAATACAACGGATAATAAAAGGTGTACAATAATATTTTAATAAAAATTATTTTGTATTGGTCATTACTTACAGAAAGTAAGTATCTTGTCTAGAAAACTTTCTGTGTATTGCTATGAGATAGTCATGTTGTTCGCCATAATTTTTCAAACGACCACTATCACGTGTAGACGAAACTGAAATGCTATCATCGTCATAGTCATAACCATTATTTGAATTGGCATATCCGTTAACTTTTGGCTGAGTCTTGGTCAATGTTGTAGTTTTGCTGGCATATTCACTCGCTACAGTATCATTACTGTTTAAAGTTGTCATATTGATGGTTTCGAGTGAATTAGGCATGAATGAATTCATTGGACTTGTTCCCATCATATCCAGTGAATGCTACAAATATTTCAAGCATAGTAGATATAATAAAATAAATATTTAAATTCATCTGAAGTTCATAGAATTTTTTTAATATTTAAATATAGATAATAGAAAAAATTATGAACTTTTGTAGGTGCATAAATTTAATAACAAATCTTAATTGAGTATAGAAAATAAATAAATTAATTATATTGAAAAATCTATACAATTTGCAAGGATTTCTTTCCAAACAAAAGGTGTACAAATGATATATTCTAAAATAATTTTTACACAACTATGATATAAAAACTATTTACAGTTAAATTAGAAATCATTGCAGATAGTATGCCAATGAAACGAGAGAATGTTCATATCTATAGACAAAATCCAAGTTAAATATTAATATAATGCTAATAAAGAGTTTCGATAAATAGAAGTGCAAAACCAGTAGAGTAGTGAATTTACCTTAACCAATAAAGTAAGATAAAGTAATGAGAAAATAAAGAAGAAATTCTCATTATACAAACACATTCTAAACTATGAGCATTCTCTACGCATAGATAATAAAACTTATAACTGTACTAATCCGTACCTTAAAGCACAACAGATTTGAAGGCATGCAATAAGAAGATGTCCCAAAGCATCTGCTTACCTTTACCTTTTGTGATTGATTGTCGTTGTTGTTCAGATTTTTCGCCAAATTTCCGTTCGAGAGCGATACAGTTTGATTGTCTGATTGTAAAATAAATAACATATTTATATACTTGTCAATTATATAAACAAATATATTTTAAAAACATTACCTTTATTGCGCTGAATTTCTTTCAAACCGTGATCGATATTTCCAATATCGACAACTTGTTCATACTTTCGTGGCAACTCGTAACCGTAAAGTGTCAATGAAGTTGCAGGATTGATTTTTTGTTCGTTTGAAAAAACACATTTGATTTGTGAATTTTCTATTTGGCAGAGCAAAATCGACAGAGGCTCAATATTGCATAATGGACTGAGATGATTTTTCAAATCCCAATACTTGCATTCACTGTTCATTCGTGCACCATATCGTGTGGGACAGCTTCCATCTAATTTTATTACTAAAACTTCGCACATTACATAGTTTTCAACTGGCAGTGGTAAACTCAATAGCGAAAAAGGTTCAAACCTAACAGACTCCATTGAGCAGGTTTCACATGTAACTTTCGATTTCATTTGTCCATAAAACAAATCAACAATTATACTATTGTTTCTTTTCAAAAATCCCTCATATGCCTCCATTGCAACTAGTTGATCACTTCGTCCATTGCTATCTTTAATTTCTACATATGGTTTTTCTGTAACACGATTTAAATCTTCGTGTAATGTATCGAGCAACCAATCAAGCAACTCCTGTGAATCATGCTGCATGCCATTAGTAAATTGTGGTGCATACTTTGACACCACAAAACGAAATCTGATTGGAGCAATTGAACGCGTTTGTGAGCCAAGGATTTCTTTCAGCAATTCTGCATAGCGCAATGTGAGATGTCCTTTTGTGCTCATTTTGTTTTGAGTATTTAGCTCAAAAAGATGAAGATTTTGTTTGAAGTATTCTGTTAGAGGTCTAAAAAATATTACGAATAAAAATGAACATTAAAGGTTAATTCTTTTTGAAAATTGAAAAATTTTTAAGGTAAGAAAAAATGCAATTTCTTTGATAACAGTTATTTAAAATTATTGCTGTGCTCACTTTATAAACACTTACTTTGTGTTGAATAGCACTTGCAGAGCCGCATTCATGAAACAAGTATTGCCAAGATTGTGAAGTCCACAAGCTCCTGCTGCATGAATTGACTGGACCGATGCTATTGTCCCTCGTCGATCATGTAGTAAATTTTGATTTTGAGATATTGCTCGAATTTCTTCTGGCCACGTTAAATCTTTATTTCTCAATTCTAACAAAATTTGATCGTTGTCTGTGAATTCTAGTTCTTCTAATGTTAATGATTCATCTTCGAGCAAATATGGAATGTCACTGCTTTGATTAATATGCCAAAGACGAATAGTATCTTGTTTAAGTTTAAGACGAATGCATAAAAATTCAGCCACTTGCCGAACTGTAGCAAGACGAGAAAAGGCCGCTGTGTAAGCTAAATATCGTTTTGGTGCTTGAATTGAATTTGTAGATACAACTGAAGAGTAACCGGCGTTTGATAATGCTCCATACCCACTAGAAATTGTATTCCATGTACTTGAATGTATCGTAGCTGATGAAATAGAATTTTGTTGAGGCTGTTGTTGATGTCGTAAAATTTTGAGGTTTAAAGGAAACAGCTCAATTTCTTTTTCCTCTGCATTCAATGGCTTTACAACTTGCCGAGGCAATGCAAGAACTCCACCATACCAACTACTGAGTGCTTTCCAAATTACTTCAGGTACCAGTTCAAAATCGCGATGTTGTACTAATGGGATTTCTCTCTTTAAACGACCGCCTTCCCCCGTTAACGAAGGTACAGCTTTGTAAGGATTTACTGCCAACAATGAAGAATTGTCAATGATACCAGGTGAACTTCTATTGAAAGAAATACCACTACTGCCTGAGCCAAGCGAAGATGAATCGCCAACATCAATATTATTGCTATTGCTAAACGATTCTATGGAATTTAATGGAAGCCATCGTTCTTCATCAGCTACAATCTCTTCGTTTCCATCATCCGTTAGACGAGCAGTTGATTTGCAATATGAACATGGTGAAATTTGACTGTTTGATTGAGTATAAGAAAGCCAATTCTGCCACCATTCCGATGAAATTAAATACCAAAACTGTCCAACTTCATAACCACGTCGTAATTCTCTCGAAATCCATCCTTTAACAATATGGAACTCAAGATGTTTACATTGCGGCCTCAATCCAAATACTATATGACAAACTTCAAACAACAAATCTAGAAACGGCTGTGTTATATTTACTTTACTCTGTACACACCACATGAGAAAGTCTTCTTGTGACAATAACAGCTCTTTTGATGCTTCCTTATTATTACACCACATTTTATTTTTTACAATAAAATCTTGTAAATCAGACATTATTTGTTCGTACGTTAAACTCTTAAATGCTTTTGATGTTGAGCAATCTTTCGCTATTGCTAACATTAATGTAATCATATTTTCTACTTCTTTAGAATTTAGTTTTCCATCTCGATCAAACTCAAATATTTTGAAACAAAACTTGGCGCGCTCAACGTCTGGACCACGAGTCGCTGCAGAAATACCGCAGCATAGTTCCTTAAAATCTATATGTCCATCACAATTCTCATCAAAAGCGGCAAAGAATCCTTTGAGAATAGCTTTTGGCAGCGGTGGTGTGAGCAAATGTTGCAGTGTCTCAATGTCCAATTGACCAGTCAATGAAAAGTTCTTCAACTGCCAAAATGTCTTTTCCAGATCACAAATATCACCTTCTTCCAAGTGAGTCACTCCCGCTAAACTTTGATAAAACGTTGGTGTTTCAAGTTCAGAACTGAGACTTATAGCGGAATCAAGTAGCAGCCATTTAGAGAAAATTGTCGCATCCTTGTGCATCAATATCCATGATCGAAATTGATCGAATGTAACAGATGTTAAGGAACTACCAAACAACGATAATGTGTTAATTTTCTGATGATCACCATCCGACTTTTTATTATGATATATTGCTTCGTTTTGGAGTGCTTTGTAAAAGTCATTTTTGATTATTAACTGATTGGAATCGTTTGAATAAAGAGCCCAAAGAAACCTAAAAATGAAAATAAAAAAATAAAGAATCATTTTTGAGTGAAATTCTAAGAATATAATGAATCTATCACGTTTGTTTTTATCAAGCGTAACACTCAAGTGGATCATTCGAAAGCATAAAATAATTTATTTAATTAGTTAAAATTAGCTGACTAATAATTATGATGATAATTATAAATAAGTTTTGCTTAGACAGAAATGAAAATTTTTCAATTAGTCAATATAGATATAGTAATTAAAACTTAAAGATTCTAATCTCGTTCTCTTTTTTTCTCCTGTATTACACACTTCTTTATTGGCCTAATTTATTTATCAATTACTCAAACAACAACATGTAATATTAAAGTGTGTGAGAAAGAGAAAGAGGGAAGAAAATTTATAACTAATAAAAACAAAGAATACTGAAGATTTTGCGTCGACGAGATAACTACATACATAATTTTGCTATTTTTTGATAAAACACTGTATTATTTAATTTCTACCAAGTTGAGTCAAATAGCTTATTACTGTTGTTATTGTTATACGATTCCTTATCAGCACTTGTAATATATTTGTTCATACAAAAAGAGATTAAGTTTTTTAACTCTTTTTCTTTTCCGAAATTCAATTTTCTCACCTAATTTTTTCATCCTGTGTGCCTCGCGTGATTAACACTAGTGCAGATATTAAATCTTTGAAACTGATGCCTTTACTTGTGCCGCCACATGATGTAAATATGATATCTGCTAAGGTTGATGGCGTTCCTTCGCATAACACTTCTTGAACAAACACATTCTTACTTAAGAAGTTAACGTTGGTACCTGTCAACTTACGAAAGGCCTCTTTAATTCGTCGTAACTCAGCATCACTTACTAAAAATATACAAAAAAGAGAATTTTATTGTGAAATAATTAAAAAAGGAGAAACAAAGAAGGTTCTAATAAATCTAATTTGAATTTTTTTTTCTTTTGCAAAGGGAAATTTTCTCTTTTCTGTATTTACTTCGTTTCACTGCATCTTCATATGAAATAATCGATGATTTTGAATTATTTCCACCCATTTGTGAACTTAAAACACTTTTATCTTAATAATTTTAACTTTTATACATTTTTTCCTCGAAATTTATTTTTTTTAAACAAAATTCTTGAAATATGAATTAGAGGAAAATATAAGGAAAAAAGTTGAATTAATCCGAAGTTATTGATTATGGCATGTACGCGAAAAAATGATTAAAATTTTAATAACTTTAACAAAAAAGAGTAAGTCAATCATAAAGTGGAATTATCTTGTTTCTCTCTCTATCTCTCTTTTGTCCACCATTAGCAATTATATTTAACATATAGCTAGAATAGACATGATTTCAGTAAAACGTTGATACAGTTTTAACTAACGCTAACGTTCAATTTTATTTCAAAAAACCTTTACAGTGTCTACTGAAAATTAAGCACAAATCAAGTTAAAAGGAAGGAATCTATCAATCAAATATTATAAAAAAAATAATTTTAATTTTTTGGGCACTGCATTGAATATTGATTAGCTTGATATGTCTACAAAAACGTACGATTATCTGTTTAAGCTGCTTCTGATCGGAGATAGTGGTAATTTTTCATATTTTTTATTCGATTTATGTTTTATTTTATTTTCCAAAAAAACTATATACATCGAAAATCACCTATATCATTCTCAATATATTAGGTGTAGGAAAAACCTGTATACTCTTCAGATTTTCGGAGAATAATTTTAACACAACATTTATATCAACAATTGGTGAGTAAATTAGAGAAAGACAGATCAAAGTTTGATCATCGCTCGAAAAATTTCTTCTCTTTATGCACTGAGTTTCTATAATATCTTTATACATACATTCGACGCGTAATTAATCAATTAATTTGATACAGTAAAATGACATGTCATCAGCTAGATTATAGTGAGAAATTCATTTAAACTCTCTTCTTGATAAATTTATTAATATGCAAGAAAATTAGGAAACTTTTCCATTTAAAATTTCAAGCGATGAGTAATGGCATTCTTTTTGTATAAACGAACGAAGATTTTTTTCCTCATCTCTCTTTTTCTCTCTCCGTCTCATTCTTTCATTTAGGAATTGACTTCAAAATTCGAACAATAGAGTTGGATGGAAAAAAAATTAAACTGCAGATATGGTGAGTGACAAATGAAATGTTATTTGATGCTGGTTACAATCAAAAATACATGGTATCATGTAAGAATATTAATTTTCTCTTTTTTTTGTTTTAGGGACACTGGTAAGAAGAGAAAATTTTATGTATATTTTTTATTTAACTACCTGTGGATGTTTTTTTACCGATCACACTGAATTTGACATATGCAAGTTGTTTCAAAAAAGAAGATAAATGATGATAGAATTAGGAAAAATATTAATATCGTGTAAACAGTGACTAATCATGTTCAGTTATCGTCCTATTAAACTAGATACAAGTAGTATGACATTTTAGTCATATGTACATTAAAGCGGATAAATACAATTCTAGTTTAGAATAAATCAACGAAATGTTTATTGTGAAGTTATTGTTCTTTTGAAAAGTGCTTTATAGCATAGAAAAGTTGAACATAGATAACATTAATGCCTTCTTATTTTTTAAATGAGCATTTCAGTGTGATCAATAAAATTGATAGATATCAAAATGAAAATTTAATTATAATTTTATGTTTTAGCTGGACAGGAAAGATTCCGTACAATCACTACAGCATATTATCGTAAGTCAAAATAAATTTTATTTTTAAATATAAAAAATATTAATCTTTAATTTTCTTTTTAGGAGGTAAGAATTTGATTTAAAAACACTCAAAACTCTATTCATCAGATTTTAATTTTATAAAAAAATAACGCTTCACAATATTTAGGAGGTAAGGCAATTCAATAATTATCTTAAATAATTCTTATAGCTAATACATTTTACTTTTATATTAGCAATGGGTATTATGCTTGTATATGACATCACTCAAGAAAAATCATTCGAGAACATTAAAAATTGGATAAGAAATATAGAGGAAAATGCTTCAACTGATGTTGAGAAGATGTTGTTAGGTAATAAGTGTGAGTTAAATGAGAAGAGACAAGTCACAAAGGAGCGAGGTGAGCAATTAGCTGTTGAATATGGCATCAAATTTCTTGAAACGTCAGCTAAGAATAGCATCAATGTAGAAGAGGCATTCTTTACGCTAGCCAGAGATATTAAAATCAAAATGGAGAAAAGAATGGTTAATGAAAGTATTATTGATCAATTTCCATATTTCTCAATTCGTCTTTTAAACTTTATAGGAAGCAAACAATCCACCGAAAGGCCATCAGTTAAAAGCAAACGAACCGCCACGAAAACCTGGTCTCGGATGGCTATCAAAGTGTAACTTCTTTTAGCCTTATTGCATCATAATATGTAGTTATTCCATGATGATAACAATATAAGGAAAATTCTCAAATTTTTGCAAATTTTGTATACACATAAAAATACATACAAAACGAATGAAAAATGACGAAAATGCCCTTTAAATCATTCAAATCTTTATTATTTATTTTCTTATTTTTTCTTTATATTCTATGTATATATAAATCCTTTTTTTTTTGTTGCAATATAAATTGTGAAGAAAAGGTCAAAATTTTTATGTTTATTCTTAATGAGTTTAAATAAGTGAATTACTCCTTTTTTTGTCTTCTTTTTTATTTTATTTTTCATCTCCTATATCCTTTTCTTAATTTTATTAAAATACTTTAAAAATAAAAGTAAAAAATGAAATTTGTAAAAGTTTTAAAATGCTTTTTCAATTACTTAATACAATACCAGGCGATCGTATACACCTCCTCAACTAAAAGTAAGTAAGTCATAAGTAACACAGCTACTGAGCAACAATGAACTGCGACAATATGTGGTATCAACGTATGATACTAATAAATAATAGACAAAAAGCTTTACAGATTTTTTTACACCGTTGTAAAAGAGTGAAGGCTATCCTACTTGCTACAAAAACTTGTTTGTTTAAATCCAAAGATATATGATATATGATAGTAAAATGAGCATTGTGAATACGATCGCATTGCATTGCAGTAAAGAGGAGGATTCTATGAAATGTTTTTTTTTTAAATGACCAAACTGTAATAGTAATATTGGCATTTCTCGCTAATTATCAAACACTCTTGCTACCTTCATTTGAATGAAGATGAAGTTCATTTAATGTCGAAGTCCATGTTTGAGATAAATTAGATAAATGATCTTATTAAAAAGATTTGAGTGAAAGAAAATTGCCAAAATTTGCTAACAAAAGAATAGTATGAAAAATGATAATATCACGAAAAGTCACTAACTGTACATTTTTTTATAGGCAATTTACGACAAATCAAATGGCGTATATAATTTTTTGATTAGACTAATATTTTTAAAGAAACAAGCATTTAAGAAAAAGTCGCCATATTTGCAAGATTGAATTTCATCTCTTATAACTTTTCTTGGTAGTATCAATCGGACCGTTAGGGAAATCTGAAAGTCCAGCGGCATGCAACAAGGATTATTCATAATCATTTGAAATTTAAAAACTGTTGAAAATTACATTAGAAAGAATTTAATTCTCATTTTTTAATTGAATTTAATTAGTCTTTAGTCTTGAAGTAAAAGAACTTGTTTTGCTTATGAAACAGGCTTCATTTTATAGTATTTCAATTTACAACTTTAATAAATTAAAATTTTTCATAAAATTTTTTTTTTTCGAAAACGTGGTTTTGGAATTTCGAAAATGTTCGAATTACTGAAAAGGGGTTTGCGAAATACAATAAAATTTTCAAATCTTAACGAACAAAAAACTCAATTGATAATACCAAATTAAAAGATTTGCTAAGTATTCAAAATTGTTTTAAAAAATGATAACAAAGCGCACACGAATTCAAATCATGTTAAAAAATTATACACTAGCTTATAATATCCCTGGGGGGCTCAACAGACCGTTATGGTGGCTATTTTGAATTGGCACGCATTTTTGGTGGCTATTTCAAAACAAATACTACCGTTAAAATCATGCGAATCTATTTGAGAAATTTGAAACTTTTTATTTTCATTAATTATTTGGGTTTTTTAGGATAAATACAAACTGAATCGAAGTTTTCAATACATTTCCAACACAAATGCATTGATTTATAACTAAATTTCTGTCAAAATATAGTGATTTAAATGGTTTAAAATAACGATCACATGAAGTTCAAAAAATTGTTGTACTTTTTTAGGGGAAGTGGCAAAAAAATTGATTTAAATTTTAAAAAACTTAACTGAAAAAAATTCTGTTGGGCCCCCCAGGATAATATCATACGCATCTTACCGAATTGATTAATTTCAAACATAGTCTTCACAATCAGCATTTGAATTAAAGTAACAAAAGTGCCCCATAATTAGCAGGAAATACCAATATTTTTAACGCATTTTTGCTAACAAAAAGGCAGCTTATACATTCACTTTGATCGGCTGGCTGGTT
>JACWBX010003061.1:3160-41715 GCA_014622435.1 Polypedilum pembai
TGTGATGCGTGAATAATACGAGTTTCACATATTAAATTTTCGTATTTTTAATGTAAATAAATCTAAAATTAACATCGATGAAAATTTTTTGAAATTTGATGATTAGGTTATTTGAATTTGTATTCAAAGAAGCATTTGGAAACTTGCTTTGATCTGATATAGTTACAGCAGTTCTAATTAGTGTAATAAAATTAAACAGCTGATAACTAAACATGAAATTTGTCAACTGAATTTTGCTTTAACATTTGTATATAAGGCTTAAGTTTCTATTCATAAAAAAGAATTTGTTAATTTTGTAATTTGTTAACAAACACTGATCCGTGGCCCCAAAAATGCGCTAAAGTACACCAATCCGTAAATGGGTACTTGTTTTTATTATATTAGAGCTTCAGGATTGTTTGAATTTCAACGTCCAGTTGTTTTACTCAGAGACCCAAAACTAATAAAACATTTAGCTGTTAAAGATTTTGATTATTTTATGGATCATCGATCAGTCATAACAGAAGATGTCGATCCACTGTTTGGAAAAAATATGGTAGCTTTGAAAGGACATGAATGGCGTGATATGAGAGGTGAGAACATGCAATTAAATTTTTTTAATTTTTCAAAATGGATATTTATAATAGCAACATTATAACCTGCATTTACGGGTAGTAAAATGAGACACATGATGGATTTTGTCAGTACAGTTGGACAACAAACAGCTGAGTTTATCAAAAAAGACATAAAATCTGGTGGTTTTAATACATTTGAATTCAAAGATTTTGCCTCAAAATTCACAATCGACATCATTGCGTCAACTGCTTTTAGAATTGAAATAAATTCATTCAAAAATCCAACAAATGACTTTTTTAGAATTGCCAAAAAAGTGACAAATTTTACTTCATTTAAAACTGGAATGAAATTTGCTGGTTATTTGGCTTTTCCAAAATTAATGAAAGCACTTAAGATAAATCTTCTTGATAAGGAAAGTTGTGACTTTTTCCAAGAAGCAATTTATGTCACAATGAAGACACGTGAGAAAATGGGAATAGTAAGAAATGATATGATCCAACTTATGTTACAAGCAAAAAATGGTAACTTATCTCATAATAATAATATCGAGGAGAAAATTACCGATGGATTTGCTACAGTTGAGGAATAGCAATTAGGCAGAACTGAAGTTAGGAGAAAGTGGGATGATGCTGATCTAGCTGCTCAATGCTTCATTTTCTTTTTAGCGTTAGTTTTACCTTTTCAAAAAAATTATATGATTCTTTAGAAATTTTCTTTTAATCTAGGGGTTTTGATACTGTTGCACAAACAATGAGTTTCGCTGCATATGAGCTTGCATGCAGTCCTGACATTCAACAAAAACTTTATGATGAGATTTCTGAAATGGATAATGAAATCAATGGAGAAAAGATCAATTATGAGCAAATTCAAAAGATGAAATATCTTGATACTGTCATTTCTGAAACATTGAGAAAATGGCCCGCCGCTCCCGTGACAGATCGCATGTGTGTCAAAGATTACGAACTCAAATATGACAACAAATCACTGAAATTCGAAGCTAATCAAACTACTTTCTTGATTCCAATCTGGAGTATTCATAGAGACTCAAAATATTACCCAAATCCTGATAATTTTGATCCAGAGCGATTCAATGATGAGAACAAAAAGATGATTGATCCTGAAACTTATTTACCTTTTGGTGTTGGACCTAGGTATGAAATTTCAATTGCTTAAAACTTTTTTTAAGTTTTATAACTAA
Source organism: Polypedilum pembai (assembly GCA_014622435.1). Lineage (NCBI taxonomy): Eukaryota > Metazoa > Arthropoda > Insecta > Diptera > Chironomidae > Polypedilum > Polypedilum pembai. The sequence continues at coordinate 4,914 of JACWBX010003061.1, forward strand.
TTATTACAGAATTTGCATCGGCAGTCGATTTGCATTGATGGAAATTAAAACTTTTTTTTATTACTTGCTGTTAAATTTTAATATTGAAGTTATTGATAAAACTGAAATTCCATTAACTTTTGAAAACTCAGCATTTGCTATTAAACCAAAAAAAGGAATTTGGGTTGAATTGAGACCACGTTCATAAGGAAAATTTTTGGTGGACATAAACATTCTATGAGTCACCGGTAAATTTTTGACTTCAACGTTTCTTTTTCTAAATATCTACATATATTGTAAAATTGTTCATTTATTTTATACTAGCGCATTCGGCTGTTATACAGCCCTCTATTGCTAAAACATTTGTAAATTTTTCAAACACAAACTCTATTGCAAGCACGATAACTATTGAGCAACAAACACACATAAATATTTGATGTTGAGCATCTAAAGACTCAAAAACTGTGCCGAGCATTGAAATTCTTAATAATTAACCATTGAGCACTAATAATTTTAAAGTCCAAGGCTTAGTGTTGTAAAACTCATACAGAATGTTTAGCAACATTTAATGCCGAGCATTGAAACATTCAAGCACTTAGTACTGAGCACTAAAACACTCAAACACATGTGTTGAGCATACAAATCTTCAAAATAAACATTACAATACATATTACATAGTAATTAATATCAGTTGGTAGCAGATTACTTAGCAGTTATTAAAGAATTGCTCTTTGATTTTTTTCACACTAAATTCTTTTAAAAATTTTAACTCAATTTTTGCAAAAAAATTTCTAAGTTATTTATTATTGCAATTTAAAATATTGATATGGAACCATATTGATAATGAAATAAAATTAGTTTTGTATGATAGCTTATTTGGTTTACTAAATATTCAAATTGTAATGAATATTTCATATTGTAAATTCAGAAAATAATGTATAATTTTTTGAGCTTGTAACTTTAATAAACAATTCAGTTCAAAACTAGTAAAATTTATGAAAAAAAAAATTAAATTTCAATTTTTTGGTTAAATTTTTAATCAATATTGTGTGCATTTTAAGTTATAAAATAAATTCATCACTGATCTTGAGAAATACTTTACTATCACTTTAAGGTAAAATGGAAAACATTGACTTCGAAATTTAAGAGTAGCATCTTCTTATGCAAGTCAAAAATTTTAAAATTGACAAAAATTTGCAAGACAATGATGGATGGATGGATTATAATTTTTCCCAGGCGGATTTATTGCAAACTCACAGGATGCACGTAGACTGAAGTGCCTGTTGTGACCTAATCCTGGCTCACGACAGTGATCGAGTTGACTGTATATTGTAATTTTTACAGAGAAGTTAAATGACTGCTACTAGCGATTTTCAAATCTGGCTGGTCCGGATTCGAGACCAGGCTGCGCTTTCTTTCAGAAATTTTTCAGAAGTTCAGATATTTCGACTGCTCAAGTGCTCTCGGAACGCACTTTAAAAGGTAAGGTCCCTCATGATAGTGATAGTTTGGTTGAAATGTTTTATAGTGTTATAGAAAAGTGAAGATACTCATGCTTTTTCATTGGTAAGAAAGACAACGATAAAAGCAAAAAAATTTCTGAGCTGAATTTGGAGTAATGATTAAATTTAAACAGAAACACTACTTTTTTACCTTGCTGCTGCTCACAAAACAAATATATCATTTGTTTTTGCTTTATATGCATGCAATTCTCATGTTCAAGAAATTCTAAAGAATAAAATTTTAGAGTCAAGTAAAAAATAAATCATTTGAGTAAGCATTGCATAACATGAAGATCGATTTGTTGTGGAGATACTGAAATTTAATCTTACTTATTATTTTCGTAATGTATGATGAGGTACAGGATTCAATTCAATATAAAAAAATCACAATGATCACAACTTAAAAATTTACTTTTATTAAATATAATATTAATATAATTAGAAGAATGATATATTTGGTAAAAATTTTTTACAATTTTTAGTTCCACAAAGACAATTTTTTGTCTTATTATTCGAATCTACATCTCCATAGCTAAAAGTAATTTCTTCTTGTGCATTGATGTTTCGCTTTGCAAAAATCGCAATTTTAGGAATTATTGAATCGACCCGTACACTAATGATTTCACAGTTTGCATTACAGCTATGATTGATATATCTACCAATGTTTCCTTTACGACTTGGATCAATGAATGTCTGAATTCTTTTATCATTTGTTGACATACTAATTTCGTTGAGAGAAAAAATATAATTCATCTTATTAGTTGTTTGATTGAGCTGATCTCTTTTGGCAGCTTCACTTTTTGTTAGAATTTCACCAGCATATTCGCAAATAAATGTTCCTTTTGTAATGAAATTCTTTGTGATTAATCCATAACCCTTATCGTTAAAATTCTTTATTTCTAATCCTTCAAGCGGACCAAATTGTACAAGTTTATTAAAACACTTCTTTGAAGAACGCGAACAAAGACAATTCTCATTGCATTCATATATCAAATCGCATTCACGCACATTTTTTAATAGCAACTGATCGTTTTTAATTTCATAACTTCCACCTTGAATACATTTTTCATTTTCACATTTATTGCAATCGCAACTTTTTACTATAATACAGTAAAAGTCTTCTTCTAATTTTTTAAACTCCTCACTATTATCATTTTCTTGTAATATATTTTCTATAATGTATTCTAAATCTTTATCTATGTGTTCATAATTGTCTATTAATATTTTCCTTATATTACTCATTGTTTAACTTGCTTTATATATTTTTCAGAGATTTTCCAAAGTTTTTCGGATATATCATCTTTTAAGTCAACCTTAGATTTCTTTTGTTTTAAGTTCATCACAATGAATGATTTGTCAGGATTAACTTCATCTGTATTTATGCTATTTGTTGTTGCACAATAAACGATATTTTGAGCGCCTTGTTCAGCTGATTTTAGAAAGAAGAGTATTATAGGCGAAAAAAGAATGAAATGATAGAATTTTGGTTTATAATCTCTGAAAAGGTTCGTATAACATAAACCTGGACAAAGAACATTAACATCTATGCCTCTCTTATAGAGTTCCTTTGCAAAATAAAAGTTCATGAGCTTTGTATTATTATAATACTTGTTATCTCTCTTATTGCTTTGGACAATTTTACCGAAATTATCAAAATTGATCTTACCACTTTCATGCAATTTTGAAGAAACAATAACTATTTTTGCATTATTGCACTTTATATTATCAAATAGTTCATTGATGATGAGAAAATGTGATAAGTAATTGACTTGATGATGTACTTCAATATTGTCTTTCGTAAGAAATGGTTCTTTTAATGATAATCCGGCATTAGCAATGAGACAATGAAATTGAGCATATTTTTCCTTTATTTCTTTGCAAAACCTTCGCACAGATTCAAAATTAGCAAGATCCAATTCCAATTCGATTAATTCGCCTTCATTGGTTTCTTTTCTAATGCTTGATATCGCTTCTTTAGCTTTCTCAATACATCTGCATGCTAATATAACGGTGGCACTTCGTTTAGCTAATAGTCTGGCTGTTTGATATCCTAATCCCGAATTTGAGCCAGTAATAATGAAGATTTTTCCATTCAAAGTTTGCTTATCTTTGCACCAGCCTGTATGAATTTTTAAAATTGATGATCATTTTTGTTAGATATTTTAAAACAAATAGTATTACTCAATTACCCCACGTATATTCTCGTTGCTTCCTTATAAGATAAATTACAGAGATAAAAGCAGCAAAAGAAGCAGTAGATATTGTTAAATAACAATTCATTTGTAATTTGTTTTTATTTCGGCGTTTAGATTTTTTTGACAAGGAGTCGCAACTAGGTGCAATTTGAAATTTTTTTTTTTGCTCTGTGGTTTTTTTAGATTCGATAAAGTTATAAGATAAGATAAATTCAACATAAGAAAGAAGAAATTAAAAATTTAATATTAGATATATAGTTTTAAAACGAGCACGATTTTCAAAAAATTTGAAACGAAATGAAATGAAATTCCTCACTGAACAATTGGTTAGCAGTTCATACTCAAATATAAACTAACTCATTCATTTTGTCTACCTGAACACATAAAATTATGATTTGTTATGCGCTTAAACATTTCGATCAACTAAGAAAACTTTCTATTAGTAACTATCTCATTGAGTGTTGTTTTCGAGTGAAGAGTTTTAAAAAATTACTCGATAGTTCCACAAAGATCGAAAAAAATCGAAGAAAAATTTATCATAGCGGTTGAATTACTTGAGAAATCAAATACATTAAATAAATACTTTTAAGCAGAATAAAACATTGAGTGAGAAACTTTTGATCGAATTTATCGTGCTATAGCCAAAAAGAATTAGTTGAAAGAAAATAATTTGTGAAAAAGTGTGAATAACAATTTTTATTAAGAAAAGATGGAGAGGATTATTCCCATTTACGTTGGTAAATGAAATAGAACTATTACTTATTATAAAAAGCCAATTAGTCAAAAATTTGATACAAAAAAATCAATAAAATTTTAACTTTTATGACATCCGGATTTTATTTTTGATTCTTCCAGAGGGTAGAGACGAGCCAATTGTAAATAAAGACCATAGTTCGTCTCAAAATAATACTGACGCACAGGCAACAGCATCATCTCAAAATTCCTCGAATAATTCTTCATCCTCCAACGCATTTGCATCAGCTGAGTCATCATCTGGACCTTTTCATCATCAACAGCAGCATCATACTCAAAATCATCCTTATTATGCTCATCAAAATCAAAACTTTCACCGTCCAACTATGGGATTTGATGAATTCAATGATATCCCAATGCCACACGGTTCAATTTTCGATCGTGCTAAAGATTTTCCTGTTCGTTCAGACTTTAATGATTTTTTCAACGATTCGCGGTTTCGTTCAGCAAGCCCTCGACGAAGCGAATCACCAATTAATCAACAACACCATTTTCAGCAGCAACAACAGCAGCAACAACAGCAGCAGCCTAGAAAATCTCCAAGTACAGGCAATTCAGGCGATCGTCAGGTTCCGATTCAAGTGCAACACGAAAATGTGAAGCGATCATCAACACCACAAAGGCAACAAACACCTACACCACAAGAGTCATCACAACCAACAACAGCACCACCGCCTCAACAAAATCAGGAACAGAGTGCAACGGCAGCTAAACAAAAAGCTATAGAAGATTCAATTACGAAAATACAAAAAATTCAACAATCAGTTCTCGATTTAATGAGCCGAGTTGAAAAGTACAATGGGACTGATCGTAAAGAATATCTTTATCTAGATGAGATGCTGACACAAAATTTATTGAAACTTGACAACATCGATGCGGAGGGAAAAGAAAATATCAAGAATGCACGTCGTGAAGCGATAAAATGCATCAATAGTCTTATATCACTCTTAGAAGCAAAGAATGATGAAGCTGCTGCATCTGCGAATAGTAATAATAATAATAGTACCGATGTAGTTGAAAATCAAGATAAAAAAGAAGAGGCTAACACAAATGTAGACCAAATGCCTCCTTCACAAACAGTAAATGGAGCTTCAAAGAATTCTTCATATGACAATGTGAACCAAATTCAAGAAACCAGTGTGCCAGAAAAATCAGCTGAGTCAAGCTTGGAAGAAAAAGTTGCAAACGCTTTAAATAATCAAGAAGGATAGATAGATAAATAAAAAACTGGACAAACAAACCTACACACAAATGCAATTAAATAAAATTGAAATAGAGAGGAACCTACTGAAAAATAATAATTTTCTTGAGAACCATTTTATTAAGTTTTAACAAAATGCTTATGCACATTTTACAACTATTCTCACTATCCCGATCTCTCTATTTCTATTTTATTACCTTTTTTCCGCATAGAGGCGCGCGCAATGACGTCATGAAAATATATTAGTTGTAGGTCGTGGACAGTAATAGTTGCATACTTAAACAAAAAAAAAACTATTAGTAAATGTCTTAGACTCGCTTGATTCTAACAAATTTTTGATTCAGAAAGCTGATAAAAAAAAATTTAACCCAGTTCAATATATCTTTAACATATTTCTTCAATCATTTTCTCTTTATTCTAATAGACATTCTAATCATGATCAGTGCAGTAAAAAATTTAATAAATTTTCACAAATACTTGCAAATTAAACTACTATAAAACTCACACCCTTAAAAAATATTGCTAAGTAATAGGAAGAAATTTATTTTAAAGTCAAATCTTTTATTTTAAAAGATCTCAAAGAAAGATTGAAATGAATTTGCTCTTCTTTTTGTTGGTTTAAGTACTCATTTTTTTATTATAATGACTAACTATAAAAACACACCAATGTGAAATATTTATATAAAATAATGGAATTTCTTTCCTTTAAAAACTCTATTTTAATGAAAAAATTAAAACTGTACGCAATGGAATGCCTAAAAAAATTTTTAATTTAAAACTAAGAACAAGTGTAAAACGAAAGAAAAAACTATATATTGAATAATGAATAAATAATTTAACTGTATTCAAGTTATATAAGGAATGTCTTTCAATGATTATTAAAACCTTTCAACGATCAGGTCTACAGCATTCGGTTCCATTAACAATCCACTGGGATTTTTTTCCATACATCTTAAAACAGCTGATCCCAAAATATCGTCCAGCAAAAAATATATTATACTAGAAATAAAAATAGAGAATAATAGATGTTATAGTAAAAATTTATTTCTTACTTTTCGTCAGCAACAAAACGCCAGAGATTTAATTGCAAATAATGTGCATCAACTTGAATCTGTTGTAATCCATATTTACTAAAAGTTCTCAATCTCGCACATTCAAGAAGTGTTTTCAAGCTTATTTTGATTATTCCACTCATTATTGAAACTTTTGAGAATTCTACTGATGAAGAGAAAATGTCAACTCGTTCAGAAAAAAGTCGATGAACGAGACTATTGTCAACTTGTGAAGACGTATAGTTTGAAAGAGTCGATCTATATTGTTGTTTACCCTGCATCGACATACTAAAATGTGTTTTTCTACTCGAATCACTACTAGTAGTAGTTTGCATTTGTCCTGATTCAAAAAGTTGTTCCAAAGTTCCATCAATATTTGTTAATTCATCCACAACACGTTTCATCACAGCGCGTACAGAACGGGGCTCAAGGCAATTAATCCAATCTCTTGTCTCTACACTTTTACGCAGCATCTGTGAAACATTCATGCCTTGTACTCGAACATAAGCGTCTAACAGTATTTTCGCTGCATCAAACATTTCCGAATTTAGCTCTGTCTCATGCGTAAGTGTCGATGAATTTTCAGAATCAATTTCATAAAGTTCATCAACTAGATTCAAAAGAGATCGTACACCAACTTTTTCTAGTTTCAAACACACTTTTGAGAGCACGAGAAGTAAATTAGCAGGACAAGACGAGTTGATATCAGAAAATGATGTCATCACACTTGCAATGTGACGAAGAAATGCAACTAATAAATTTTCACGAATGCCTTCAATGCACGACACACCTTTATGTTCAGTCTTGATATTAAAGGACCACTCAGGATTTAAGAATACCAAAAGATTCTGAAGTACACCTTTCACTTTCTCAATTGTGTTCACATAGAGGGTTTCAATCAATTCATTTAAACTAACTGCTGTTCCATCATTTTTATTAGACGTTACTAATGTCAATCGAATTGAGCTTAAATTGTCACTGAATGAGTCCTTAAGAATTTTATAATGCGATTGACACAGTTGCTGTACAGAATGAATTATCAGATCTATGCCCGTGCGAGGAACATCAATTCCACGACCAAGATTTTTCATTGCACACAATCTACGATGAAGTCGATCTAGAGCTCGCAATAAAATTTGTGTGTCACCACTATCATTTTCAACTCTCTCTTGAACCAAATTCAAATAAGCTGTCATATTCTTGTTAACAAAATCATTTAAATTTGCTCTTGCTAATTCATGAAAGCTATCATCTTCTGAATCATAGTGTTTTAGTAGAAACATTTCATAGAATGAACTTGTAACTAAAGTCAAATCATTCAAGAACCCTTCTATACCAATATCTACAAAATCAATCATATCACGTCCAATGACGATGTCGCCTAATAGTATTAGTTCGTCGTGAAGTCTTTGTGTAGCCGATTGAAGCATTTCTTTTGATAGTTCAGAAGGTTTTTCACCTAATTCAAGAAGCAATTCGCCTGTCTCACTTAAATGAATTGTCTTCTTTTCTGGCTTTTGAAAATCTTCTTTAAGAATTTTTTGTAAATTATTGATTATCACAACACAATCTTCTTGAATTCCTTTAAAGGATGGTTGATCGCCATAAAGTTCTAGCACTTTTTTAGCTCGACTGTATTCGTGAATAGCTAAAGTATAATTTTTTTCATTAACTAACTGAGTTAATTTCGATGGTAGTGAAGAGATTCCTGAAAGCCTTTTTAACAGTGCACTTTTCTCAGTCAATTTCATAAGTTGAGTACGGGTGTCTTGTAATGAATTTGTTATTTGTTCGCTTGATTCTGTTATGTCTTTCATATTATCAGCCAATTTCTTCATTTCATTTTCCATCTCTAAAAAATCTGTTTTCATCTTTCTTATAGTTTCTGTCGCTGATATGAATTTGTTATAGTTTTCATAGACAAGAGTTTGCATTTCTGAAGTTAATGTTTGTGTGTCTTTTACAATTATTGCTTCGGTATCCATAATTTGTTTCAAATTACATGTCTGAAAATAGATTTTTATTTTTAACAATTTTACATTAAAATATAATTTTTCTTTAATTACTTTCAATAGTTTTTGCAGGTATTTATCAGCATCAAAGCTAGCACTATTCATATCATATGGATTTTCTTGTTTTTCAGCCATTTTTAATCAAAAATATTGCACACCACACAAATTTTCAACTTATTTTGAAACAATGTAAATAAGGGGGCGAATGTGAAAAAGCAACAAAAAAAATTATTTTCTCTAAATTGAAGCGATTCATTTTTTTAAAAAATATTAAAAATCTACACTTATAAAAGTATTTTATTACATAAAAATTTTGAGAAAATGAAAAATCATATGGTTCTCGACATTATGTATAGCATAATTGTTCTTCTAATGTGAATAATGCTGAACCTAATTTATAAATTGTCAAAACGTAAAATAATTTACGCTCAAAATATTAAGTATTTATTGATCACAGAAGTACTTAAAACATTAGATGTTGAACACCGAAACACTGATATCATTGAGTATTGTATACTGAAATAGCATAAAATGTAAAAGGCAAAAAATAGCTTATGAGAAAAAAAAGATTGTTTTATTATTTTAAACGGCTTTTTTTGAAGCAGATTTCATTCCAATAGATTAAAAATGATGATAATACATCAAGTTGCTCGGAAACCAAAATATAAATATGTTTGATAATCATTATACATTTAGGTATTATAGTTTGAAGAAGGATTCTTTCACTATTATTTTTATTGTAGCCCGCAATGTCTTTTTTGAAGAATTTGATATCATTCACAAATGTTTCATTTTTTTATATTAAATTATTTGATTTGTATAAATTTGTTTCATTTTGTGAAGCCTTTGCGTTGGGAATTTTGAAACTTTACACTTTTCAATTTTTGTTGTTGGTTGTTTTAAAAATATCATGGTTGACTTTATGCTCCTTAGTCAATATATTGAGCTAACCAGCGAAAACCTTCACCATATCCTTGTCTTTTTAGCACTGAGCACATAAAAAGTTCTAGTGGACGGCCTGCTAAATCTGATCTTGAAATTTTGCCCTAAAATCATATTTATAAGTGTTTTATTTAATTACTTATTATCAATTACATTGTTATACCTTTCCTGTTGTAAGTTGATAAAGTCCATAAAAATTTCTCAATTCGTCTTCACTGGCAGCTCCTGGCTTGTCAATTTTGTTACCCAATATAAGAACAGGACAATTCGATAATGCTTCATCAGTTAACAATGAATCCAATTCATTTTTGCTCTCTTGAAAACGACTACGATCCCATGCATCAATTAAGAAGACAATTGCGTCAACAGCTGGAAAGTAATCTTTCCACACACGACGTGCTTGTGTATGCCCGCCTAAATCGAAAGTTGTGAAACGCATGTTGCCTATAGACAACTCCTCTGACGTCGGATGAAGTGTTGGAACATGCTGTGCTAATCTGTCGTCTTTAAGCATATGTAAAAGAGTCGTTTTACCAGCATTATCTAACCCGAGAAACAATAATTTGCCCGACTTCTTCCATAATCCTAAAATATAAATAAATGATTATTTATTTCGCATAACAAAGCGATAAGCAGTGATGTGAGGAGAAAATGACTTCATACTTTCTTTGTTCATTCATTTTATTAATCAAATATAAATCAATGCGTACAAGTAGATCAATTTTTTTAAATCTACGTACGTATAACATGATCAGATGATGAGTGTATGAAAAAATAATGAACAAAAGAAAGCGAAATGAAGTTAACAAACTCACCCAAATATCCTAAAACGCCAGTGAACCAGTCCCAAATGAACATTGTGAATTATATGCTTTAATCTAGAAGAAAGAAAATAGTGAATATTGATATTATTCAAGTAAATTACTTGAAGCAAAGTTCAAAAAAATTATGCTACGTCACTATTTTGCAGACTAAAAATTTTACAGTCTTCAATTCACTTATTACCAGTTAGACTGTCTTTTCTCAATACTCAATATTTAGATAATGATTTTATAGTTTCTTTTGCTTTATATGTATATTTTACACAAGAAGAAATGAAGATTTTTAGTATTTAGAGATATTTGCATACATTCAAAATCATTATTTTGATCATCGTCAGTCGTTTTTCTTCTTTCGTAAGCAATCACACTTTCAAAATATGAAGCAGTATAATAAGCTATACTACATATGAATGTCTTTTTCAGGGCCAGCATATCTTCAATACACTCTCGAACAATTTCACCAAAAAACAAATAGACTGTTATTTAATGTATATTTTAAAAGTAGCATAACTTTTTTATCCACTCTATTGCCTACCTCTTAAACCAACTAAATTAATATAATTTGCTTAGCTAACTTATTAAATAACGCAGAATTTTAATAAAATGAAAAAATTCCAACCTGGAACTTTTTGACAATTTTTTCGTAATTCACTTTGGCAGTTCTTCGAAAAAAAATCAGGAAATATTTAAATTTTCCGTTATATGAAACTCGCGCGAAAAACTGTTGTTCTTGATTTTTTTCATGAAATCATAACCACTTGTAAGAACTATTAATTCTCTAATTTATAAAATTATTAAACTGAAACATATTATGGTTAATGTTTTTAAAGACAAATAAAAATTTATTTAAGATTTAGTATATATCGTCTCATTTCATTATTATCAAACAAAGATATTCTCATTCTATTAACATTCGAATCTTTCTTTCACATTGGAATTGAATTTTTTAAGTATTCATAGAATTAATTTAAAAGTAATAGCAATTTAAGTAGAGTGTTTGTTTTTTTATGTGTGCGATTACTGTTCTTGGCTAACATATACTATATTGATAAATGGTTTAATTTTAAAAGCCATTAAGCTCTCCAAAATGTTATTTTTGCATTTTATGATCAAAATGATCATTTACAATTAAAATTTAATAAAAAAGAAATATTTAAGGCTCTTATTTCAAAGAGAGTGTTCTATGAAAAGTGTGTTCTTTTTCTTATTTGGTTTAGAAAAATTTATCGAATCATAAAAGATAAGTATTTAATTTTTAAGAGTAATTCTATTGCGCATATAGTTAATATACATTAATAATTGACTCTCGCCCTTTACCGACTCCTATCCACTTTATTGGTACATCCAAGTCTTTCTCAATAAATCGCACATAATTTTGTGCATTTTCAGGTAGATCACGGAAGTCACGAATGTTTGCTGTTGATTGTTGCCAACCTGGGAGTGTAACATATTCGACCTCAACTTGAGCCAAATCAGAAATGGAACCAGGGAAATTGTAGATCGTCTTATTTTGCAACTTGTAACTAAAATCACATGAAATTCATTATTAAAACATTGTTTTTTGAAGAGTTAAAATTTTCTCACTTGATGCCAATTTTTATAGTGGGTAACGTGTCGAGAATATCGAGTTTCGTTAAACAAATTGCCGAGTAACCATTAACAAGTGATGTGTACCGCAGCACAGGCAAATCCAACCATCCACAACGACGTTTTCGTTTTGTTGTGACGCCAATTTCCCCACCACGCGTTTGTAAAAGATCACCAATATCCTGTCAAAAATTAAATACACAAAAGAAATAATGATGTAAATAGAAATAGAACAAAAAAAAATTTAGTAAAATGTAAATTACATCTTTCAATTCAGTGGGGAACGGTCCATCTCCGACTCTGGTCGTGTACGATTTTACAACGCCAATGACCTCACCAATGACTTTTGGTGGCAAACCGAGACCTGTGAGAACGCCACCAATTGAACAATTACTGCTCGTCACATACGGATATGTTCCAAAATCGATATCTAAAAAACAATGATAATTTGCTATGATTTCACTTTAAGTGTATAAAAACGAATGAAATGCTTACCCAACATTGCTGCATTTGCCCCTTCGACCAATACAGTTTTGCCATTTCGCAACGCTAAACGAGTTAAATGTTTACACATTTAGAATGAAATCATTGACGATGCATGGTTGGTTAAAATTACCAGAATGAAGATAGAAGATGGTGTCTTTCACATAAGGTCGCAGTTTTTCAGCATACTGCTGATAACGTGTAAGTTCTGCTTCAACATCAACAACACAACCAGGAAATAAACGTTGATGTGTAGCAACAATTGAACGAAATCTACATAAAAAAAGAAATGAAAAGTATATTTATGTGTGAATAATTGAGCATTTTCAAATTGTCAGGAAAATAATAAATAATTAATTGAGAAAAATTACTTGTCACTGAATGTATTGAAATCACCAAGCAAGTCTCCAACTCGAATTCCATTGCGTGTGGCTTTGCTGCTATATGCTGGACCTATACCCTTTTTCGTTGTGCCAAGTGATTTTCCTTCTTTGCCTTTTTCTGCCTCTTGTAGGCCATCAACTTGTTGATGAAAATCGAAAACTAAATGGGCTCTATCAGAGACAATCAAACGATTTTGCCAATCGGATAATCCTTTCGCCTCATTCTTTGCCAATTCCTCAAATAGGCCAGGAAGATGTACAACAACTCCATTGCCTAAAATATATTTTAAAATTGCGATTTAGTAGTTATTGAAGAGTTGAGTATGAGAAGAATGAAATTCTTTTTGCGTGTCACTATGTTCCATCTCGAATCGATAAAACTTTTTTAATCAATTTATTGTGCTGCTTAAGCGAATTTTACAAGTAAAAAACTATTATGACAATTTGTGAAATTGACAGCTACAAATTGCTATAGTTTCCGCAAACAACAATAATACTTTAATTGATTAATTGAAATAATTTGTGGTTGGAGATAATGTTTAGACGACTTACCAATTATAGATATACTTTTTTCATTGATTATGCCACTCGGCAAAAGATGAAAATCAAATTCCTTTCCATCAACGACAACTGTATGTCCTGCATTATTGCCACCCTATAAATAAGCAATCGCACACAAAAAAATCATTATTATTTAGTTTGACATTGAAAAAAGAATGAGTGAAACTCTATTTATGAATGAAACGAGAAAGATTCGTATTTCACGGGAAAACAGATTGCCTGAAAGCAATGGAAGAAGTCGAAAAATAGACTTTGTATTTTAAGAAAAAGGCATTATCGACAAATGTACAGAAATGAGAAAGCAACACATGAAAGAAAGATATTGACTACACAGTTTCAGGTACTATTTTCGTCGAGATGGATTTGTTATATACAAAGATTGAATAAATGGCGGCATATCGAGCTAGATTCTCAGAAAAAATGTGTGTATGAACATTTTTCGTCAAGAAAGTTTGGTTCGCGAGACCTTCTTCTATTGGTTTGGCATCTTTCCAAAATTTTTACATTCATTATTATTGTAGTTTTAGAAAAGAAATAAAATAGATAAATAAATAAATAAAACAATTTACGAAGTTATTTTTTCTTTCCTAATATTCAATGGGGAAGTTCTAATTGTCTTGCTCCACGGTTGTTGTAAATTTATTTTAGCGAAAACAGCACCTGTTGTTGATGAAAAATACATATAGATATGTGTGAATGAAGAAAATGCAATGAAATCATGTGAGGAAGAAAGTAGAAAAAGACTTAAAATAAATGCAGATCTACCTTGTTTATACTCAAATTAAAAGATATAGATAAGCAGTTGATAAGAAATAGACACTAAGTAGTTAAAATTGTGTATACATGTATAATTTAATAATAAATGAGAGACAAGACATGTTAAATTTTTAGTGGATTGATTGCCTAACCCGCGATCTCTTTTAAATCATGATAATGGATTTCATACATGTATAGCATTATTACAGAATAGACAAAGTGGTATTAAAATATTTACACATTCTTCCGCCTCATTGTATGTGTCGTTTTAATACATTTGTCATTAAAATCACATGGTATGGCTCTTTTCTGATTTTTTCACTGTTTCGTAACAGCAAGCCGCCATGTGCTTCTGTTGCGCAAAAAAATTTCATTTTCATCATTTCATTATGAATTTACATGATTTGTTTACTCACTTGACATCTGCAAACAACGTCAGCATTAACTGAGAGCATATCCACCACTTTTCCTTTTCCTTCATCGCCCCATTGAGCTCCTAATACCACCAATACCTTACTACTATAACTAGAGACGGATCCCGAACGATCTCGATTTTTTAAAAGTTCGCTATTTGTGTAGTTTATATCGTTGATTTCACCGTTTAGAGTTGATGATGCCATGTTTCAATGACCAATTTGCCTCTTCAATGTGCTTACAGATCAAATAACTATACGCGACTGACAAATTACGAAAAATGTTGTCAACAAAAAGCACAGACGAAGGGAGGAAAACAGAGAAAAGAAAAAAGTTTTATTTCTTTTATACTGTCAGTGCACTACCGATTATATCGCTTTTGTTTTCAACTATTTTTCATAAATTAAAGCAGAAAACTGAAAAGATTTATTTGTTTTTGTTTCTCTTTTGAAATTGAATATTAAACAGTAACAAATTGCAAATTTTAAAATAAAATTTTAAACGCATCAAAAAAATAAATAAATCATATTTCTGGTTTCAATTTCGACTGAGCGTAAAGTTATCTCACAGTTAATGCGATCTATTCAATTGACCACTGACTGTAATGTTATATTATTATATCAAAGTTTAAGTGTTTGTTTTGAATTTCATCAAAAGCATTGAAAATTGAAATTTCATTAGTAAAATATCATGGATAATATTCAAATCGAAAGATATTTCATTAATATTGTTGACAATGACAAAAATATGTCGTATGGAATTGCAGCGATTAAAACTTTACTTATGGTTCTCGAGAAGACTACTTGTAAGTTGATAATGTTGTTTTTAAACAAGTCTTTTCGGCAAGTATTTTTTTTTATTTGCAGTTGTGACCATTCAAGAGCTGATTAATACGATAAAATCTGCAATAAAAGTAATAAAGGAGAGTGGTAAACCAATAACTTCAATCAGTTCTTCTTGTGAGCTTTTTATGTGTTTCATAACTATATCATCTCCAAAAATTGACGAGATGTATGACATGGAAGAAGTGAAAAAAATAATGACAAATAGAGGACAGAGTTTCTTGAGAAAGCTGCTGGCCAGTCGAGAAGTTATTGCTAGAAATTCAGTGGACTTTATTACAGATGGATGTGTAAGTTATCCACTAAAATACTTTCTACTGTATGTTTTAAATCGTTGAAAATTTACAGAGAATTTTGACAATAGGTAGATCGAGAGTTGTATATGAAGCATTAAAATTAGCTGCCTCACAGAACAAACATTTTCGTGTATATGTTACAATGAGTATGAGTTCCTTTAAAAATGAAAATGAGGGAGAGTTGATGGTTCAGGAATTGAAGCAACTAAATATTGATGCTTCGCTAGTGCTTGATGCTGCTATTGGATACACAATGGAGAGTATTGATTTTGTTTTTTCTGGGGCTGAAGGTGTTATGGAAAACGGTGGAATAATCAATAGAATTGGAACTTATACTGCTGCATTATGTGCTAAAGAAATGAATAAACCGTTTTATGTTCTAACAGAAAGTTTTAAATTCTCTCGCTTATATATACTGAATCAACGCGATATACCAAGCAACTATAAATTCATACAAAATAGAAATGGCGAAAAAACAAACAATCATCCACTAGTTGACTTTACACCACCACTTTTTATTACTCTCATTTTTACTGATCTTGGGATTTTAACACCTTCTGCCGTTAGTGATGAACTTATAAAACTATATTGAAGAAATTTATACATAATAAAATTTTGAGAATTAATAAAATCCACGATTTTTTTTTGATTTATTTGAGTAAGATATATTTACAAAAAATTCATTTTATGTACACAAAAACATTAATAGTTGATATACATTAACAAGAGATAACTTGCTGTAGTGATTTATTAGGGATAAGTATGTTTAACAAAAAACAGATAGATTTTTGTAACTGTTTTTTTTAATCAGTATCATTTGAACTATCAGAACTCCTATAGACAAATGGAAGAGGATTTGGTGAAGTTGAAGGATCACGATGACGTTGAAAGAAGCGACGTGCTAGTTCAATTATTGCAGGATTTAAAGAAAAGCTCGCAGTCTGATTTGATTCGTAAATAACTTTCATGTTTTCATTAACACACTTCTTCAAATTATCTCTGTCTAAAACGAAATCTTCGTTTGAAGGCATCCAAATTTTTACGTCTTTATCTAGACCACTTGTGGCTAGAACTGGATAAATTGGGTGCGGTTCTAAAACATTAACTATTCCATTATCATCTGCCATCATGAATTGCACAATTGATTCTTTTATTTTATCATAAAAGAAAAGATGTGAACAGTCAGATCCAGTTACGATATATTCACTTTCTGGACCAAAAAAATTTACTCCTTTTATTGTCGCGCTATTAACATGTCCTTGATATTTGTGCTTATACGTTCCCAAACTGTGATTGCTCGAATCAAATAAATAAATATTTTCATCATTATAACTGGCAATTAATTCACTACCATTATAATTATAGGCACAGCAAGAAATGTATCTGATAGTTGTATTTTTCTGCAGTAATTCTTGAGGACAATGTCTTGTAAGCACCACTTTCTCATTACGTCTATCGTAAACGCGAACAAATTGATCTCTACCACAAACTGCGTATTTTGATTCGAAAGGATGAGCAGAGATAGCAAATAGGGAAATTTTACGATGTTTTTCACGCACTGTTGTCAATTTAGTAGGACTTTTAGTTCTATAATCGAATTCTATAATTAAACCGTCCTCTCCACACGTATAAATTACATTTTCGGCAATAGCTAATTTGTGAACTGCTCCTGCATGTGTATAAACTTGTTTTTCCCAATGTCCACCATCACTTGTAAATTGATGAATTGAAATTGTGCCATCTGCTGAGCTACTGACAGCTCTCATGTCCGAATCATCATAGAATTTTGTTTGAAAAATATTTTTCTTGTGCTTGGTGTTTTTGACAGATAAAGCTTTTTGGTTATACCAATTCCACAAAATTATTCGTTGATCATCAGATCCAGAAAGAAGATATTGTCCGTTATTTGAAAATCCCAAACTATTTACGCAGCCGAGATGTTCACTGAGTCTTGCCATCAACTCAAGCCTTTGTACAGCATTTAATGAACCGTAAAATCTTTTTTCAAACACTTTTCTGTTATTAGAATATCGAGCCTCTATTGGTTTACAGAAAAATCCTCGCTCGCGATTAATTAAAACTGTTGGCCATGTCCCTTGTTGAACGTGTGAAGGAATTTCCTTATTCATAATTTCAGTTGTGGATTTGTTTGCTTTCTCTCGAATTTCTTCATTATCTTCAGTCGAATCACTGTCACTATCGCTATGTCCGAAAATACGTCTACTACCCAATCCAAAGCGAAGTAATGGGGATAAAGGGGAATCGAAAGAGAAATCAGAATCAGAAGTTTCTCTGTAATTGATCATTAATTAAATTATTTAATATATAAATAAAGTTTTTAAGAACTTACGTATCGCTATCAGTAGCTGCATTATCACTAATTTCTAAATCTTCGTGTTCAGAATTGTTTTCGTTTTCATTTTGTGGTGCTGCTGCTGGCTGTTGTACATTATTGCTATTCTCACCAGATTGTTCTTCCATATTTAGGTCATCATCATCACTACTATCATCATCAGCAACAGTTCTTTGTCGATAATTTCTTCTTCTATTACTTGGAAGATTATTTTCTAATGGTATTTGTTCAGCAACAGCATTATTATTTTCATTTTCGTTTTGGTTTCTAATCAAAGCGTTAGCTTCTTCTTCACCATTCTCTTCTGAAATAGAGTTCTTGGACTCCATTATATGTGTAAATATCAATCGTAATGGTGTAATAAATGACTATTTTATAAAATATTTCTTATTATTACTTTTTTTACTTTTTTCCTTTCTTTCAAATGAAATTGTAGGGGAACCTAGGGGATAGCAAACTTAAACTTTTGAAAAAACTTTTTGTAAAATATTTTACCTCTTATTTTTTTTACTCTTAAATAAATTCAATTTCAGATTTATTTTGCAATTAAAGGTAATTTAAGATATTCTAATGAAAACCAAGAAGACAAATACACCGCGATTTCAATCGCGTGAAAAAAGAAAGAGAATAAGAAAGGCGCGAGGCAGTGGCAAGAAGAATAAAGTTGTAAGTAAAAAAATGAATTTCAAAACAATCAAAACAAAGAACTCTTCGTTCAATTGCGCATGATTTCCAATAAAAAGATCAGATTTAATTTTTTCGCGACATTTTTGTCACTTCAAGGAGTATATTATGGAGTATTTTAAATCAGTCTGTATATCTAAATTAGAAGTTGATGAATTAGTTGTTAATGAATGGTGTAAAAAAATTGAAAAGCAGTATAATGGAAGACCATATCATAATTTACAAATGCTCGCAATGAAAATGAATTTGATAAAAGAGGAATTTTCTGATGATGACTCATTATCAATCTCTCTCATTATTGCGAGTGTCTTTCAATACTTTCATTTTAATGTAAAAGAAAGTAAAAATGATGAAAATTCTGAAGAATTCAAAAAGTTTGTTAAAGACACTAAAATTACCAATGTATGTATTCTATCAAGCTTAAAAAATCCAAACAAAAAATAATTTATCTTTTTATTTTAGAATGATTTGATAGATAGAATTTTGCAAATGCTAAATGATAATTCAGGGAGTGAACAAATAAGCATTTTTAAAGATCTTGATTTGATTGTCTTGGGGTAAATATTTTTATGCAATACCTATTGAAATATAGTTATAAAATAGTTTATTGTATTTTAGTTCATCGAGTGAAAAATACAATAATTACTCAAAAGGACTCAAAGAAGAATTTTCATCTAATGACGAATCTTATAAACGGGATAGACTAAAAATGTTGAAAACTCTTCTCACAATTCCTTATATTTATTCCACTCCAAAAATACGTGATAGATTTGAAACTAATGCAAGACACAATATCAAGATGGAAATTAAAAATTTGGAAGCTTAAATTGCACTTTGACTGCATTTAATATTAATATTTATCAGCTTGATTTGTGCTTATGTAATGGTTGTGTTGTACTAAGATACTTAAAAAAAAAATATGTGTGTCAATAAAAATTTTCATTCTAATAAATGTTGAAATTGGAAATATGGACAAACGATCAAAGAAAAGTTAACTATTGGGAGAGCCTTGATTCGCTGTGAATAAATATATAAATTCTTATGAATAGAATTTATTTCACATGCTTGAGTCAATGAATAAATAATTATTCTAAGGCTCTTGCTAGTATATCTAGCAATCGATAATCCAAATAAGGATATCGTCCCAGCAACAGTTTTCTGTTGCAATGCTCTATGTCACAGCACATGAGCTTTTCTACGCTAACAAACCTGCTATTTTTTCTTTTCTTTTAATTTAAACAGAATGTGACTAATTCTCCACTTGTTGCAAATGTTAAAAAGAAGCCTAAACGATTAAATAATCTCAATCGAGGAAATATTATTAATATGCCTGCGACATTTTCTACACCTATGCCAATATTTGATTTTGGCAATGCTTTGAACGAGTATCGAGCATTAAGAAACTTTAATCAATCAAAAGAAATAACAACTGCAGTAGAAAAGAATTTAAATTTGAACATGTCAACTATTGTTATTGAGGACAATACTGATGACGAGCTAGAGGATGGTGAAATCGTTGATGACGAGCCAAAAAATGATGTTGAAGTATTAATGAAAGAAAGTTTAAATGCAATTCAACATTCAAAAGTAATCACAATGAAGCATAATAATTCAACGAATCAAACAGGATTTTATGAAGATAAAAATTTGGATAACTTAAAAGTTTCCAAAATCCCTATCTATCAAAATAATCTCTCAAACGGTAATCAGACAACCACAAATAATCAATCATTGAATGAATCACATGTGAATGAAGTAATTTGTCTTGATAATTCAACACAACAATCGTCAGACGATTCCGTAATATTTATGTCAGAAAATCGATTATTATCTACTAGTCCTCCTCTTCAATTGCCTCGTTGTCTGTCTGAATCAGCCATCAAAGATCTTTATCAAAAGATACCCAAAACAAATAAACAAAATGTGAAAATTTCGCCATGCAGACAAAAGAAAATTCAGCGAACGCGAGAATATATGAAACGGAAGAAAAAACAAAAAAAATTAGAACAAGAAAATGTTTCGAGTCAACAACCATCAACATCAACAGCACCTGATTTCATCATTATGCCAACAATAGAAAGAACTGAATTGACTTCATCAAAAGCATCTTCAATATCATCGAATAATAATCATATTGAAAAGCAATCTACATCTACTGCTTCACTTTCAAACATTGTTTTGCCTTCTTCTTCTCCTCTTATACAAAATTCCAAAGAGAAACGAATAATTTTAATTGATGGTTCAAATGTTGCGTTCGGATTTAGTGGTAAAACTGGTAGTGTCGATAAAAATTTTTCAGCAGAAGGTCTAAAAATTGCGATTGACACATTTACGTCTATGGGTTTCAAAGTAAAGGCAATTGTTCCAGAGTTTAGAGTGCGTCAAGGAAGATCTTCAAATCATGATCTAATGAATAAAATGAAAGATTCTGGAGAAATTCTTTTGACACCGGCTAAATCGTATGACGATTTGATGTTGATGCAATCAGCGCAAAGATTGGATGCTGCTATAGTTAGCAATGATTTTTTCCGTAAGTGCAAAATATTTTATGTAATTATTTAATAAATTATTATATATTAATTTCTTGCGCAGGTGATATTCGAATGGAACATAAAGAATATATTGATATAATCAACAATCGACAAATTCGTTTTAATTGGGTTTTCGGCCAGTTGTTGTTAGTTGAAGATCCTTATGGTCGTAAAGGACCAAAGTTAAATCAGATTCTCTACAAATGAACACCTTATTTTTTAAAATTTATTTTATTTGATGCGTTTTTAGAAGATGAAATGTTGAATAAAAGTAATATTTTTGAACTTATAATATGTTAAAAATTGTGACGGTGTGAACATTCATTTAATAAGTCTTTAATATACGTCTAAGTAAGCAACAGCCGAATGAAAATCCAAACTGTGGAAAATAATTATGTTATGTGCTATTTCCATAAAAAAATCCATTGACATGCATACAAATGAAAAAGAAAAATATTTTCTTTCAGCCACTTGATCGTAAAAATCTTCGGCGGCATATTTTTTTGTATCTAAAAATAGATGCATGCGGTCGTGTTCCTTAGCAATGCTCGATTCGGTATTCAAAAATTAATTTTTAGACTTTCAGTTGGCTAGTAAAATTAGTCGACCAACAGCCTCAGCACGAGCTACAACTGCCAGTTAAGACTAGTGCCTACTTTTTATTTTTGAAGAAGTAAGGAAAAATAATATTTAAAGTGACTTTGAAAATTTAAGTAGTATCTGGAGAAGAGAAATTCGATTTTGTGATAAAATATCATTATTTGATATTTAAAAAATAATAAAAAGTGATATTTTTGCTTTCTTAATTTTCAATGTGTTAAGTCAATAGATAATTTGAAAATTTTATTAGTATGATACAAAAAAAAATTGCAAACATATAATCTACATATCAATTGGAAACACGATAATTAATTAGATTTTTGACGAACCCAAATGACATTGAGTAATTGAAAAAAAATTTTGTATGCCCATTTTTCTATTTTTAGTTACCTCTATCTTAGAAAATCTAAATTTTTCTCTTATTGTGCAAGTGTGTTGAAATAATAGAGTTGAAAAGATATTTTACACATTCGCTATAAAACATTTGTAAAAGATTTGGCATTTTGCCCTGAACATTTTATACTCCTACAAACACCTACGACGTCCTATCTTCTTCACATACCACTTGCAAGATTGAAATTGAAATGAACGAGAAAAAAATGTTTCTCTCTTTTCCTTTACATAACTCAATTCATGTGAAAAGTGTTAAATAATTTCTTTTCTATATGCAAAGCTAAAAATATCACTTTTTCTCTTTTATTTACATTTACTATATTTGCTCCAACGCATGAAAATTAATGTTATCTTTTTTGCTCATACAGATTTTAAAAAACCCCTTTCAAAATGTCTGATGAAGAGGAATATTCGTAAGTAATTACATATAAATTTATAAAGATAAAACTACCATTGTTTTTTGTTCCTATGAAATACACAGCTCCATAACTTAATTTTTCCAATACAAAAAATAAATTTCAATAAACATATTTTGACAATTACATTACACAAGATAATAAATTTTATGAAGACCTTCAAACACTCCGTTTGCATTTTTCTATTTATTAGGAATTAAAATTTTTTAAATTGATATAGAAATTTAAATTCACCTAAAGAAGAACGTTTTAGAACAAACTTTGTATGCTTTTTTTGATAATCATCATTTGATTAAAAAAATCCTTTTGAGTGTTATTTTTTTTTACACATTCATTTGTAAATTGACTTGAATATTTTAATCTTTTTTATTCCGATTTAAATGATGAAAAATGAGGAGCCATTTTGGTAGATTTCATAATAGGACTTTTTCACGTAATTTTTTATGTTTTAAAATCTAGACATTAAAACATAAGCGCACCCACGTAAATAAATTCTTTTCTGTTTGTTTCCATCACACCTAAAAATATTTGTGACTACATACCTTTTACACGTTGAATGTGAAAAATTATAAAAAAACAGTGAGGAAGAAGAGGTCATTGAAGAGAAGGGAGGCGATGAGAAGCAAGAAGAGTGAGTATCTTTATTTGATATATTTAAAAAAATAATAATAACAAGGAAGCAAAATCAAATATTAATGTCAAAATATTCTTATCTCTTACAAATATACACATACACACACATTCAATATATATCGAAAACCAAGAAAATTCGAGAAAAATCAAATTAATTATTGACCACGATTTACTTTATAAAAGTAATTAGTAGTTGCATGACAATCGATCAATGATATTTAATTATCAGACATACTACATCAGCAAACGCAATTTGCGCTTTTTTATATGTTAATTTTTTGCAAAACTGTTCTTATTTACTAAAACACTTTTCTTTTCGCATGAGTCACTTTCATGCGATCAGTCTCTATCTCTTTTTTATATATCTATTTCTGGCTATTTAGAAAATGTCTCAATAGTTATATTCTCTTGTTAGGCAACCGCTTTTGAATGAGCTCATTTAGAAATCATAGTAGAGATTGAGTTTTCCCTTTTTGTTCTAAATCAATGTTTCTTTTTTATTTGCAGGAAGTAAGTGCGATTAATCAATATAAAATTACCTAAACCAAGAACAATTTTTAAAATAATCTAACGTGATAATAGTAGTCTAATTCAAAGTTAAACTTTTTGGCCTCACTGTTCTCTGTCTCTGTCTGGTTTAAGTAGTAAAAAAAAAGAAGTGGTAGAATTTCGATTTTTTATTCACATTTTATTTTTAGTTTTTAGCGCATTTTATTAAATGTAGAGAAGTAAAAAGAAATGTGGAAAGAAAATTAGAAATTTATTTGTTATGAAATGTTTTTTTGCATTTTGAGACGCTTTTTGCTATAAATCCATTTGCATATACATTTTTTTAAGAACCAGAATTGTTCAAACTAACTGAACTAACAATAACAATTTATAAAGCAAATTTCATTCATTTGTTTTACTTTATAAAAAACTATACCTTCTTTCTATATTATCCTGTTACACTGAAACTTTCATTTTTTTTATGAAATTTGGTCAGAAAAGTCAATAAAATATCAGAAAACGTGAAAGATTTTTTTCTTAAAAAATCATTTATGCGGAATTTTTTTGATACGTTAAAATTTTACACACTATAAAAACATTCATACATACAAAAACACACGTTTCTTTCATTATGTAAATATTTTTTTTCTAATTTCAAATTTTCATAAAAATTGAATTGTAATGATTTGAAAAATTCCTTACCTATGTGATGGACATATGAAAAATGAAAAACATATACTCTTATATCTAAAAAATAATGCAATACTCGCAGACCAGCAGCTAAATCAGAGTAAGTGCTAAAATTATATTTTTAAACATACACTCAAATCTAAAAATTTTCTTTCTTTTAAATGTATATAAATAAATTTATCTTTTCTTCGTTTGAATAAAAATATTTATTCGTTATAAATGGGTATCTTGAGTGAAATGTCAATGAAAATATTTTAAATTAAAACACTATGAACTGTGCGTTCACAAAATATATTCGATGAAATAAAGGACAAAGCATAATCGAGTTTTCACTCAAGAAAAAAATTTCTTAAAATATGCGAGAAAAGCGTAAAATTTGATGTTTATTAACAAAGTTTTTTTATTTCTTTGTAAATGTAATTTTATCTGTGTATTTCAGTGATAAATAAATTTATATTTCTTTTTTTTATTTCTTAAATTCATGAATTTTTGTACTGGCAAAACTATGTTAAAAATATTTAAGATTCTTTGGCACGATTAATCTGAAACATACTTCAAATTGAAAACCAATCAAATCATAAATTTCATAGCAAAAAAAATCTCAAATTTTATATGTATATGAGGCAATTGTGTGCACTAAATCTTCTTAATATGGCATAAATGCTGTTGATGTTGTATGTTGAAAATTTTTTAAAACTCTCATAGGTAAAAATAATAATAATAATAATGTTTATAAACTAACTTATTTATTGTATATTTTTTGTGTGATTCAGCAAAAAAAACTGTACAATTGGAATCAGTACAGTTCTGACCAAATCTGACCTATAAGAATTCTATTTTTTTTTCCTATGTAAATATAATGAAAAAAATACAAGTGCATTTAAATTTAAACAAAATTAAATTTATTTGCAACACACACTACACATATATTTTTTAAACAAAAACCTTGAAATATATTCCTAGAAAAATTGCTTATTTTACTATCCACTATCAAAATTGTTATCTTTGATTTTATGTTTTAAAAATCTTTTAACTAATTTCAAATTTTTCTTATTGCAACGATTATAAAAAACAGAGGAGATGATCCCGAGTTCATCAAACGTCAAGATCAAAAGAGATCTGATCTCGATGAGCAGTTGAAGGAATACATCATGGAATGGCGCAAACAACGCGCAAAGGAAGAAGATGAACTCAAGAAGCTTAAGGAGAAGCAAGCTAAGCGCAAGGTATCTCGTGCTGAAGAGGAACAACGTATGGCTCAGAGAAAGAAGGAAGAAGAAGAACGTCGTCAACGCGAAGTTGAAGAGAAAAAACAACGCGATATTGAAGAAAAGAGACGCCGTCTTGAAGAAGCCGAGAAGAAGCGTCAAGCTATGCTTCAAGCCATGAAGGACAAGGACAAGAGCAAAGGTCCAAACTTCACAATCCAAAAGAAGGAAGGCGTAAGTTATGCTTAATTTTAAATTATTTTTCATCTCCAATGTTTCATTCTTTTCTAAAGTTCGGCGTTGGTTCAGCTGCCATGGAACGCAACAAGACCAAGGAACAATTGGAAGAAGAGAAGAAAATCTCATTATCTTTCCGTATTAAGCCGTTGGAAATTGATGGCTTCAGTGGTGAGAAGTTGCGCGCTAAGGCTCAAGAATTGTGGGAGACAATCGTCAGATTGGAAACAGAAAAGTACGATTTGGAAGAACGACAGAAGCGTCAAGACTACGATTTGAAAGAGTTGAAGGAAAGACAAAAGCAACAACTCAGACACAAAGCCTTGAAGAAGGGTCTCGATCCAGAGGCTTTGACTGGAAAATACCCACCAAAGATTCAAGTCGCCTCCAAATACGAAAGACGTGTCGATACCCGCTCATACGATGACAAGAAGAAACTCTTTGAGGGTGTAAGTATTGAAAATATAATAATAATTATTGATTTATAAATAATATTAAAATTATGCTAAAAAATTTATAAGGGCTATGATACACTATCATTAGAAAAGAAAGATAAGAGATGGAAGGAGAGACAAGAAATCTTCATGTCACGCACACGATGTAAGAATTTTATGTGCCTGTTAAATGTGACAATTTTGTCTCCTTCTTCTGTAACTACATGCATTCGCAAAAAAATGTCATTATAATTGATCTTATTTCTATATGTAATTAATGTTTCATGTTTGTAAAATATGTGTTTATAGGGATTCGATGACCTCTACAAGGAAGTCATTGAAAAGACCTGGTCAGAACGTAAGGACCAATTCTCAGGTCGTCAAAAATGTAAGTTTGTAACTAAACATGTGATATTCCTTAAATTATAACTTCTATGACACTTTAATGGAATTTTCTTCTATTTTATTTCAATTTAAAAACATTTTTAACTCATTCACAGCAAAACTTCCAAAATGGTTCGGTGAACGTCCAGGCAAGAAAGCCGGTGAGCCTGAAACACCAGAAGGAGAGGAAGATGCCAAGGCTGGAGAACATGATGAGGAAGCCGAAGAAGAAGAAGTCGAAGAGAAACCCGTAAGTCTAATTAATTATTAATTCTTTTTAATTTTCTGTTTCTTAAATTAATTCTATTTTCATTACTTAAGGCCGAAGTTGAAGAAGAAGAGGAAGAAGAAGAAGTAATTTTTAATTATAATTTTTCTTTAAATTATAAACTTACTAATTTATTTTATTTTATTTGCAGGAAGAAGAGGAGGAGGAGGAAGAAGAGGAGGTAAAATTACTTAAATATTGTAAAAATAAAATTTTCAACATTATTAATTTTTATAGGAGGAAGAAGAAGAATAAAATTGACAACGGAGCATGCATGAAACTACAATTTTACATCAAAGTCTTTATCATTTCCTTTTCTACAATTATAATTTAATTCTCACATCTTTATTATAAATCTTAATACCTTAAATCTCAATCAACATCCGAATTAAGTTAATAAAGGAAATTTCATCTAACAAAAATAAAAATGATTTAAGTTTTCATTTCTATTTCGAACGTTGCATTGTTTGAATTTTCTTCATCACACTCATCATCATCATCTACTTCGAGTTCATATAGCTTTACAATTTTTTGATTCGATGCCAAAAACGCTGCAACTTTACGCGAACCAGACACTGCCATTAAATTGCCTGCAAAACCTTCAATGACTTTAAAGTTGCAATCGTCTATGAAATTGTACATATTGAATGTAGGAAAACTATTTTGATCACTTTCAAGTAGCTCATCAATTAGGCGTGATACGGACACTTGAATGAAGCATGTTTGAACTTTATTTCCAATTTCATTTTTAATTAATCCTGAGAGTAGTCTTGTGTTGTAGAATTTTATGTCGATAAAAGATAGCTGACCAATAGACAAAATATTACATTCGTCTCGATTTGTAAACTGTAACTTAGCAATTTTTGGACTATGCGTGTTGGGATAGTAAGCCAGCAATAATATTTCTTTTTCAGACAGCAAAATTGTAAAAATATTGATTGCATCATGATTTTCTCCATCGATTATATGTGAAGTGACTATTGGAGATGATGTATCGTTACGATGAGAAATCACAAAATCGTTTTTCAAACTATACTCTTGTCCAATCGATTGTTCTAATCTGTTGAACAAATCTTTGATACTTTTCTCCATCTTATTTTTTTCTTGAATAAGTGATGAATGCTTGTTGTGTGGATATATCAATTTACTGTTCTGTAGGCATTCATTTTGTGTGAAAATTTCACTCCAAATATTAGAAGTGTTGTCAGTAAATGGAATTGCAAGATTTTGATTTGTCAAATACTGACCAACACGTTCTAAATTGAACTTAATTTCTTTTTCATTCGATTCATCATGAATAAATTCTTTTTTGTTCTCTTCAAAATTGTATAAAAATTCTGCTAAATAATTGATTTCTTGTTGATTTATAATTCCTGCATCATCGGGAACAGTATCATCCATTAATCTCGAAATTGCAATATAAAGCCATCGAAAAAAGATTTTAAAATCTCTCATTGATTTATCAATGATTTGCTGAAGCTCATGTGATTTGATAAGAAATGATCCAGTTGAAATAAGTGCTTCACTTGAGTTTTCACCCAATAGATTTTTATATTCGTATGCATTTTGATGCATCCCATGAAGGTTATTGACATGATAAAATATTGATATTATCGCACTATGCAATGGTTTCACAACGAGTTTTTGTATTGTACTGTAACTCATTTCAACACTATTACTAAGTTTCTTTAATTCTCTCACAGTCATATCATGAGTTAGAAAATTTTCTAGTTCTTCAGATGGATATCCAAACAAAAGTAATTCCAAAAAATCTGCAGATATTGAGCCAGCTTCTTGTTTTTTAGCATATTTCGATAACTTTTTGTCCATCTCAAGTAAAACTGATTCCCATGCTTCATTGATATGTTCAATTGTGTCATCCATGTACTCTAATATATTCAAAATCATTCCATACTTTATTGATAATTTCCACAATGCAACATGCTGTTTGAGAAGTGCTGAATTCTCGAAAACAATAGTTCCTAGAATACCATTCTTTACATAAATAATAAAGAGTCGTTCAAAATTTGAACTCATTTTTGCTTCTATAATATCCATCGAATCAGACTCGTTTATATTGAGCGACTTTTTCACATCGATTAAACCACACGAGAGAACACCATATATGTAAATTCTTATTGTGCTATCATTGCAAATTACTATGAGAAAGTTCAAGCCTGTTTTTGAATAGAAGCGTGTGCTATTGTAATCACTTTTTTTAGTTCCCGATGAGATTGTGGTTGTATTGATGTTTGGCAAAGAAGCCAAAAAAACATGATCATCTAGAACTGATGTTTCGCTTGGATCTATATCTATTGAATTTTGTGTCCAACAAATCTTGCTGATGTCTGCATTAACACTGTAGGAAATTATGACTTCTTTTGATTCAATATCAACTAGGTTTATAACTTGATTGCTATATGCTATACCAATAATTCTTTCATCCATCCTCCATGAAATTGAATTGACAGTAATCTTTTCTTCTGGTGGAGAAATTTTTATAGGCATATCCCATTTGAATCGATTTATAGTGACTTCTCCTAAAATTTGATAAAGATTTAAATTTTAAAAATAAAAATTATTTTGAAGAAAAATTTTAATATTACCAGTATCATTGGCCATGGCAATTAAATCCATTTTATTGCTCCATTGCATTTCGTAAATGCAATTAGGATTGTTTCTGTTCCCAATTAATTTCATGGACATTTTGTAGCAATGTTTCTTAATGTTTATTTTTAGCGCATTTTTGGAAAAAAAAATGCAGCTTATACATTCACTTTGGCTGGCTGTTCGGGTGAGGCGCGAGATCTCGAAAATTATAATAGCTAGCGACTTACGGTTTTTTGTGTTAGATTTGTGCTATCGAGTTACTGGCTTATCGCTTTATTAGAAAGCTCTCTCTTATTGCATTATTCGGGAAATTGCGAATGAAAATTCATATTGAAAATTGTAACCAAAAATTTTTTGCGACTACGCGAGTTTTTTTCGCGCCTTTTTTAAATTTTAAATTCCATTTAACCGTTATTTTTACGCAAATATAATTTGCTTTATAGAATGAATCTAAATCAATTCTAATCATTGTAATACTTGAATAATACAATTTTCACGCATTAAATTTTCATATTTTAGTGTAAATAAACGGAAAGTTGATTGCGATGGAAATTTGGATATAACTTCGAATTTGATTCAACCATTAGAATTATTATTCAGAAAAGTTTCTGAAAACTTGGTTTAACTTGATACAGTCACAGAAATTCTGGTTGTTCTAATCAAATTAAAAAGCTGAAACTAACCATCAAGATTTGTAATTCAACTTTACTTTAACAATTGTATTTAAGGTAAAGCTTCTATTCATAAATACAGATTAGCTAACTATGTCATTTGTAAAAAACACTGATCTGGGCGCCAAAAATGCGCTAAAGTACACCAATCCGCAATTGAGTACTTTCACCAATTTTTTAAATAAGAATTTTCTAAATTTACCGTGTTTACCTTCACTTCGTTTCAAAATATTTTCTTATTTGTTGAAATAACGGAAATCTGTGCCAAAATTTAAATTTCAAGAGGGTCTGTAATGTTCGAGAAGGGGCTTGTTATGGTTTGTAATTTTCGCCTCGAACAGAAATCAAGAAAATTTTCTAAAATAAAAAATCATTTTTGGTAATTATACTTTGATAACAGTGAACCAATATGTTAATAAGTAGCTGAGAAGCATTAATAGAATCGTGTTTTGTTGGAGCATAGTGAAAAATAGATGAAATAGCATTATAGAATTAATCGATTTTTCTGTGTAATTAAAAATTTAAAAATTGCAACATTGCAGTAAAAATAGAATATGAAAACGCAAATAAACAATTATACGCGAGTGTTTTTAACAAAATCAACAAATTGATCAACTTTCCGGCTCAAGATATTTGAGTTTTTGGCTTTTATTCGATTCGTGAAAATTTTCACATGGTTTTCTCACATTGCGCAATGCGGATTTTTCTCTTTTAAAAAATCATCATTGTCAAGAGATTATTTAAGTCTCTGCTGTCGTGTTTTAAAATCTCCCGTGACATTAAATGTAATACATTTTATCAAAAGCGACTATCTTCAATTATTAATAATTTAAATTTATCAATTTCGTCATATAATTATTACATCCCTTATTTATTGAGTGTACAATTTAAAGTTTCAAGGGCATCTGTGGTTGCATAATTTTTCTCCCTTCATATAAAATATTCGTTGCCTCATTCTGCCGACAATTCTATATTCACTCACCTAAAATATATATTCGTATTTATTTACTCATGAATATAACGAGTAAACAGACAGAGAAAAAAAGACGAAAAGAGGTTGAAAACTTTGAACTTATTCGCAGTTCTCGATTTATTCCATTTCCTCAATTAATATATTAATGCAATGTATGCATTTTCATTTTCATGCTTATTGATATTGTATTATATTCTTATCTCGCTAAAAGTATAGCTTTATATTCTTTTCAGTAACTCGCTGCTTATTGTCACTTAAATGCACTTGAACTAATATGTTACTTTTTTGCAGTTTGTTTAAGTTTATGAGAGAAACGATCATTTTACGAGAAATTACAATATTAAGCAACTAAGAGGCCTAAATATTATTTCCCAAAATCAATAACAAACTACTACTAATTTATTTATTGGAGAAAAATGGAGCTTGCGGAAACAGCATCATCACCTGTCTCATCATCACCATCATCTCCTTTGCCTACTTCTTCTACTGATACATCAATAACGACAACATCGACTGTTAGTGTGTCTGAGAACATTTTTTCAGGCGAGACTTTTACAACAAACGGCAAGGGCGAAGAAGTGGCTGTTGAACCGCTAGAAGGTAATGCTGATGGCAAAGACGAAAACTGCAAGCATTGCCAGTAAGTTTTTCATTTCATAAAAAATTGTCTTAAAATTAAAATTTTTATGTTTTAATAGGAAAAAATTGATTCTACCTCGAGTTTTATCATGTTTACATTTCTTTTGCGACCCTTGCATCTCAAAATTATCGTTGGAAGACTCTCCGGAAGAAGCAGTTATTGAGTGTCCAACGTGTGATCAAATAACCAAAGTAAAAATAGCTTTTGTGAAAATTTAGAAAAGTACTTATTTAAATTATTTTCATGGATTTTTTTAGGTTCCAAGAGGTCCTTCATCTCTACCTTTCCATTTTATTTTAACTAATATTCTTGATCTTGCAACAACTGATATCAGTACTTTATTGTGTACATCATGCAAGAGCAAAGAAGAGGCAATCTCGCGCTGCAATGGTTGTGCCAACTTTCTTTGCACTGATTGCGATAAAGCTCATCGTACTATGCGTTGTTTTGAAGAGCATCAAGTCGTTACATTGGAAGCAAGTGGAACTATCCATAAACCTCTATACTGTAGCGTTCATGCAACCGAAAATCTCAAATATTTTTGCTACAGCTGTGAGACTCCAGTTTGTAATGAGTGTTTAATCTCAGATCATAAAGCAACTGAACATCGTTATGAAGTTATAAGTGAAGCTGAAAAGAGTATGCGTATGGATGTTGAAAATTTGCTAAAAAATACTCGTGGCAAAATTGACTATTGCGATGATCAAAATTCAAAACTTGTCGCATCTTTGCAAGAGCTGCAGCAACAACATGATACTGCTCGAAATGAAATTAATAAAGCATACGATTTAATAATTAGTGCAATCGAAAAGCGAAAAGAGCAAATGATGTTGGATTTGGAAAATTTGCATGCTGAACGTGAAATTAAAATCATGGAACAGCTTCATCAGATTGAAAATGCTGTTGAACAAATGGGATATTGTGCGATGTTCACACGAAAACTTTTAGACAATGGCAATGGTCATGAGATCTTAAGTATGAAGAAAATGATTAGTCAACAATTGATGAAATTGATTGGTAAAATTCCAAAGATCGATGTCAACTATTCTTTTGAGTTTATTTCAAATACAAATAAGTTCGAAGATATGATACCAGAGTTATTTGGAAAATTCCAAACAGAGTCAACCATCATTCCAAAAGAAACTACACCACCACCGACTCTTTTAAGCATGCCTTCGTTGCACGAAAGCACTATTAAGAACTCTACTGTTATGACTAATGGAAGTTCAAGTGGAAACGGAAGCTCAATTACTACTGGTAGTGTCTCGGTTACAGCTAGTAGTCCAATTTCCCTGCCAACTTCATTGCAATCTTCATTCGATGGTGACATCA
Organism: Polypedilum pembai; assembly: GCA_014622435.1. Classification (NCBI taxonomy): domain Eukaryota; kingdom Metazoa; phylum Arthropoda; class Insecta; order Diptera; family Chironomidae; genus Polypedilum; species Polypedilum pembai. Next base: position 38,239 of record JACWBX010003061.1, read on the forward strand.
GTAACAGTATCAGTGGATTTGGAAAGAACTTCTCTACACTTATGCCCGCAAATTTGATACCTTCTGAATCACCTACACCAATCATTCCACCTGCTACTACACAACTAAATGTAGTTCCACCACCCGTTAGCAGCATGGTCGAATACAATTTGCATCGTTTGGCTGCAAGCATGGTTGAAAACACTTCAACTGATTTAAATGAAACAATTATTCCTCCTGGTTCTACTGTAGGCACAAACTTCCTTCTTGAAGAAATGCTCAATGGCGATCAACAGATGCTCAATAATTTGCAAGCGCTCGCTAAGATTGGTGATATGAGTAACGGAAATGCTATTAATAATTTGAATAATCTTGGAATGATGGATTCATTCATAACTTCACCTTCGCCAATTCTTCAAACTCCATCAACTCTCGCCGCAATTAACGATGATTTGAAATTAAATTGTTTCTCACAATTCCGCGTTCATGATAATAATCAAAATACTTCTGCAAGCTCTAACGGAATCGGTCGTCCGAAGGCACTTTCAATGCAAATTAGAGTGAAATTCGGTGCACTCGGTCAATCGCGCGGTCAATTCAATTCACCTCACGGTTTTTGTTTGGGCTTGGACGAAGAAATAATTGTTGCTGACACTAACAATCATCGTATTGAAGTAAGTACTCGGTATCAATAATAAATGTACTTTTTATTAAGATTATTTATTTTCAATAGGTTTTCGATAAAAGTGGAACATACAAGTTTCATTTTGGTGTTCCAGGAAAAGAAGAAGGACAATTGTGGTTCCCAAGAAAAGTTGCAGTAATGAGACCTAACAGCAAGTTTGTAGTTTGTGATCGTGGCAATGAGAGATCTCGTATGCAAATCTTTACAAAGAACGGTCATTACATTAAGAAAATTGCAATTCGCTATATAGACATCGTTGCTGGTTTGGCAGTCACTCAACAAGGACACATTGTTGCTGTTGATAGTGTTTCACCAACAGTTTTCATTATCTCTGAAGATGGTGATTTGGTTCATTGGTTTGACTGTAGTGACCATATGCGTGAACCATCAGATATTGCTATCAATGGTAAGAAATGTTCATTAATATTCAATGTAATTTTAATTATTTATATTCAATCTTGTGCAGGAAATGATTTTTACGTCTGCGATTTCAAGGGTCATTGTGTTGCTGTTTTTAGCGAGACAGGTCAATTCAAAACTCGAATTGGAAGTGAGAAAGTAACATGCTTTCCTAATGGAATTGATATTTCTGATGCTGGTGATATTTTAATTGGCGATTCTCATGGAAATCGATTCCATGTTGCATGCTACAATCGTTATGGCGTTTTGCAGTGCGAATACGAATGCCCATATGTTAAGGTATGTGCATAGAATAAGGTAAATAAATTAGATATGAAAAAACATTAATATTCTCACAGGTTTCACGATGCTGTGGACTGAAAATTACAAGCGAAGGATATATTGTCACATTGGCAAAGAATAACCATCACGTGTTAGTTTTGAATACACTCTATATACAGTGATTACCAAACGATAAACGAAAAACTCTCAAGAACACATACGCTTCAATACCTTAAAACAAAATATCGCAAAAAAAATTAAACAAGGGAGATGATTTTGGGAAAAAATAATATTTCATCATTTCATTATTGTTTACTACTGCTACTAATAGAAATTAAATTTACATATAGACATATATGTAAAAGAAGGGATAAGCGAAAAGAAGCAATCCAAGAGTAACAAAATGAATGATGATGAATATGGGAAACATTATTATTAATAATTAATATTACAATTTATCAACTTAATGATCTCGTTTTTGGAAGGACATATTGTTATCTAATTATCCTTTCAAAATTATATAACATTTTAAGAGAATTGCACGTATTATTATAAAACTCCGTTTTTGTCATTTTCGACTTTTTTCTGTAATTATTTTTGTGCTTTAAGATAACTTTCAACATAACTTTTAGTTTAAATATGGGAAATTTACAAATAATGAAACTCTCGTGTCATTCTAAAAGAAAGAAATTTTACATTATTTCCATTTTATTGGAAAACAAATGAATAATAATTAACTATTATCGATATACAAATATAAATTCTTAATAGACCTTAAAAAAACATACACTCTCTATTGACAAGCAAATTTTTAACACACAACATTAATTGCAACGTTATAATTCCCAACACTTATTACTACATTCTTTATTTAAATTTTTTATTTTGTCTCAGTCAATTTTACAATTAATTGTAGGAGGATTTTTTATGAGATATTCTAAAGACAATTTTGTATGTCAACATAGTCTACACAAGCCTTCCTTTGTTGGAATATTTTTTATTCAGTAATCTATTCTTTAATTTAGTTATTTTATTGCCTAATTCTATTCTACTTCGTTTTATATGTATACATATTTAAGCTATTTTATTACTTATTTACTAATATTTACATTTCTTCTGTTTATCCTCATTTTATCATATTTTACTATATAAAAATTTATACACATTTACTGAGAGAATGCTTTTATTTTATTTTTTGCATATAAAATGTCACTATAACAAAATGACGATATTTCAATTTTCTTTTATAATATCTCATATATGTTTTTATACAAACCGAAACCAATGATTGCATGTATGTGACATTTTATTTGCTCTCTATTAAAAATAAATTTTTTATAGTTTTCAAAAAAATATTTCAAATTATTTTTTAACAAAAGGAAAAGATAAAATCATTAAAAATACGTCAGTGACGTGATATTGGAGCATTTCCTAGTAAAAATTTATATTTTGGATTCATTTCAATGAAATAAATAATCGTACATTTTTAGAACAGTTCATTCATACGAAAATAATTTACATATAATAACGCTATTGTAAAGGAAATGCTCAAAAAATTTTGTACGCCTTTCGAGTTGTGTTGAAAACACAAAAAATATTATTTTAAAATTCATTTCTTTGTGGTGACAAAGCACCCGCTTAACTCTTTTCTAAGTGTGATTGTTTTTTTTCCTTAATTTTAAAATTTATATATATATATATACATGAAAAGCTCAGCTTTTTATCTTCACTGAGCTAGATTGAGAAAAAATCTTTTTATCCTATTTTTCAAATATATAAAAGAATTGCTATAGTGTGATTTTTAATAAGACGTAAAGAAATGCTTAATAATTGAGTAAACTTTTGAAGATAAACATTTGTTAACTTCAAAATATCAATTCTTATAAAATCTATAGAAAGCAACTATTTTTTGAATGTCACGTTCTTTTAGGAATTATAGCAAAGTAATATGATGAAATAAGTGTAATACACAAAAATGGAGAACCATTTCTGAGAAAGCTCATTTTGATTGACAAAGATTTTAATATTTGTAACGGTTTCTTTTATAAAGTTTTCGCTATAAAAAATTTAAAATTTAATCTGTCTCAAAATTGGCTTTGTGCATGCATCATCTCCATTTTATGTAATACACA